>UESW01003863.1:1470257-1499636 GCA_900491605.1 Calamus simplicifolius
TTTATCAGCAGTTCTGGTTCTAATCTTGGTCCAAATGCCATTACGTTTGGCATAGTCCATACGGTGTAGGGAGTGTGCATTAAAAATGTCAGTGTGACGCAATGATGCACTAGTTTCTCCTTTGAGTTTCACATTGTGAAATTCAAATACGTAAGTGAGAAACATCCCGTATGGCAAGGCGGCTTTGGATCTACCTACAGCTTCTTTCATTATAACCATCATTAATTCTGGAAAATCTAAAGGAGTTCCTTCTAATATGTCAAACATTAGTCCTATGTCCCTATCAGTTATGGCATTAAATGAACCGGCACGAGGTGCAAATATCTTTGCAATAATACTGTGTAGCAATCTATTCTCAACATTCAACATGTTAGCATCAAGATTGTCTACATGAGCATTATCATCCTCTAAGCCCAAAATAGAAGCAATTTTAAAGTTTCGATCGCTAGGAAAATATGTCAAGACACCATCGGATGGAATACCTAGGGCTGACCCTAGCACATCACTATTAAAATTAATTTTAACATTTTTAACAAGTGAAGAAATAGTTCCATCACCAAAACTAATATTTTCATAAAATTCATAAACAAGAGTAGGATAAATAGGTTTCCTAGTAGATAATAGGTCAGTCCAACCTTGAGAAGCTAGGAGATTTCCTATTTTAAATCCCTCTTTTTCTAAGAAACTGAAATCTACTAACCTTCCATTGGAAATAGATCGAGTGGTTAAAGAAGGAAATATAGATCTTGAGGAGGAAGAAGAATTTTTCCGAGGAAGATCCGTTGTGTCTTCTCTTGAGTGAGAACCCTTCTTCTTTGGAGCCATCCTTTTCCTCTACAAGATGGAAGAAGCTTGATGAAAATAGAGTAAGAAGGAGACGTTTTTGGAATGAGGCGAGTGGAATGAGAAAATTTTCTTGGTGGAGACGTGTGAGTCAAGAATTTGGCCCTTATATAGGGAGGATTCAAAAGAGCTAGCTTGTCAGGTGCCTGGATGGTTACCTGGTTAGTTAGCTTTCTTGAATAGTCCCATGAAAAGGTCAAAAGGATAGGTGGCGTGGAATAAAGTGGACAAGCTTTCATGAAAAAGGAATGTGGGTAGTTAACTACCTAGCTAACTTACTCACTAGAAGACAAAAACATTAAGGTCATTCTAAGGAATTTTCATGAAAGATTTAATTGATTTAGATGGAATTAGATAATCAATACATTTCAATCAAGATGTCCAATCACAAACAAGTGTCACAAACATGATTACTTAATTAATTAGATGGATCAATCATTCCAAGTTCCATTCTTATTTCATAAAATTTTGATTCATCTAAAGGTTTAGTAAATATATCTGCGAGTTGTTTTTCAGTGTTTACAAATTCCAATACAATGTTGCCATCATTAACATGATCTCTAATAAAATGATGTCGGATTTCTATATGTTTTGTTCTAGAGTGTTGAATAGGATTTTTAGTTAGACAAATTGCACTAGTGTTGTCACATTTTATTGGTATTCCCTTTTGTTTGATACCATAATCCTCTAGTTGCTGCTTAATCCACAAAATTTGAGCACAGCAACTTCCAGCTGCAATGTATTCGGCCTCGGCCGTAGACAATGCTACTGAAGTTTGCTTCTTGCTAAACCATGAGATTAAGTTAACACCTAGGAATTGGCAAGTTCCACTAGTTGATTTTCTGTCTAGTTTACATCCAGCAAAGTCTGAATCGGTGTATCCTATTAAGTCAATGCTAGATTGTCTGTCATACCAAAGTCCTAAGTTTTTAGTTCCATTTAAATATTTAAATATTCTTTTAACAGCAAGCAAGTGTGATTCTTTAGGATTAGCTTGATATCTGGCACACATGCAAACACTAAACAAGATATCAGGTCTACTGGCAGTTAAGTATAACAAAGATCCTATCATTCCTCTATAAAGTTTTAGATCTACAGATTTTTCAGAATTACAAGCATCAATTCTACAAGATGAGCTCATAGGGGTACCGATACTTTTAGATGTCTCCATGCCAAACTTTTTGATCATCTCCTTGATGTACTTGGATTGGCTTATGAAGATCCCGTCATTGCTTTGCTTGATTTGGAGTCCGAGAAAATAATTCAGTTCTCCCATCATACTCATCTCGAATTCTCCCTGCATAAGCTCAGCAAAATCTTTGCATAACGAGTCATTAGTGGCACCAAATATGATATCATCTACATAGATTTGAATAATTAAAATATCATCATTTTGTCTTTTAATAAATAAGGTTGTATCGACATTTCCTCGAATGAATTTATTACTAATCAAGAACTTGCTTAATCTTTCATACCAAGCCCGGGGAGCTTGCTTCAAACCATACAAAGCTTTGTTTAATTTAAATACGTGGTTTGGAAACAAGTGATTTTCAAAACCGGGTGGCTGTTCCACAAATACTTGTTCAGCAATATATCCATTTAAGAAAGCGCTTTTAACATCCATTTGATATAATTTAAAATTCATAAAACAAGCAACAGCAAGAAGTAATCTGATAGCTTCTAATCTAGCAACAGGGGCATATGTTTCATCAAAATCAATTCCTTCTTCTTGATTATAACCCTTAGCTACTAGTCTTGCTTTATTTCTTATTATGTTACCATGTTCATCTAACTTATTTCTGAAAACCCATTTTGTTCCAATAATTTGATAATCATTAGGTCTTTCAATAAGTGTCCAAACATTATTTCTTTCAAATTGATTAAGTTCTTCATGCATTGCATTTAACCAATCAATATCATTCTTAGCTTCATCATAACATTTAGGTTCAATTTTAGAAACAAATGCTAAGTTATTATATGTATCTCTAAATGTCGATCTTGTCCTAATTCCATGAGATATTTCACCAATAATTTGATCTTTAGGGTGACTGTGAACATACCTCCATCCTCTTTCTAAGTCATCATTACCTTGTGAGGCTTCAGGTGGATTAGGATTGCTTTCTTCATTTACCTCTTGTGTATCTGATTCATCTTTGTCCTTCAAGTGATGTCTTTGAGTTGATCTTCAATTTCATCTGCATCAACTATACCTTTTCTCTTCCTTAAGGGAAGATCATTAGTTTCATCAAATATCACATGAATAGATTCTTCAACTACCAATGTCTTTTTGTTAAAAACTCTAAAAGCTCTACTATGCAATGAATAACCAAGAAAAATCCCTTCGTCAGATTTAGCATCAAATTTATCAAGATTTATTTTTCCGTTATTCAAAACAAAGCAGCGACATCCAAAGACATGAAAATAACCGATATTAGGTTTTCTTCCTTTCCAAAGTTCATAAGGAGTCTTTTTCAAAACAGGTCTAATTAATGCACGATTTAAAACATAACATGCAGTGTTAATTGCTTCAGCCCAAAAATATTTTGGGAGATTGCTTTCACACAACATGGTACGAGCCATTTCTTCTAAAGTTCTGTTTTTCTTTCTACTACTCCATTTTGTTGAGGTGTTCTGGGTGCAGAAAAATTATGTTCAATTCCATTTTCATTACAAAAATTTTCAAAATATTGATTTTCAAATTCTTTTCCATGATCACTTCGTATCGATAAAACAGAAGAATTCTTTTCATTTGTAATTCTTTTAAATAATTTTTGAAATGATGGAAATGCTTCATCTTTACTGGCTAAGAATAAAACCCATGTAAAACGAGAGAAATCATCAATTATGACAAAACCATATCTTTTTCCTCCTAGACTAGTTGTTCTTGTAGGACCGAATAAATCCATGTGCAAGAGTTCTAAAGGTCTAGTGGTTGAAATCACATTTTTCGATTTAAAAGATACTCGAGTTTGTTTTCCAAATTGACAAGCATCACAGATTTTATCTTTTTCAAAAGAGAGTTTTGGCAAACCATTTACTAAATCCTTTTTGATTAGTTTAGATAATAGATCCATGCTTGCATGAGCTAGCCTACGATGCCATAACCAACTATTATCAGTTTTATTATTCATAGCAACTAGGCAATCAACATTTCTATCATTCAAATCATTTAAATCAACAATGTAGATATTACCATGCCTATGACCAACAAATTTCAGATTATCATTAGTAGGATTTTTAACAATGCATAAAGATGATTCAAATGTAACTTTAAATCCTTTATCACATAATTGACTGATACTTAGTAAATTATGCTTTAAACCTTTCACAAGTAAGACATTGTCAATAAAAGTATGAGGTGTGATACCTATTTTTCCAATGCCAATAATTTTTCCTTGGCCATTATCACCAAAAGTAACAACACCTCCATCTTTTGCCTCTAAAGTGATGAATTGAGACTCATCACCCGTCATGTGTCTTGAACACCCGCTATCCAAGTACCATTGTCTTTTAGTTGCTCGGGTTGCAAGACACACCTGCATACACAATTTTAAGTTTTGCTCTTAGGTACCCAAGCTTTCTTGGGTCCTTTCGGGTTAGTTAAAATAGTTCCTTTTGGAACCCATATTTGTTTAACTTTGTGTGTGTGACAAGTATATGCTTTGTGTCCAAATTTACCACATTTAAAGCAAGTAATTCTAGTTGAATCATCAGCATGCACATAAATATTTTTCAAAAATTTTTGTCTTTCATAGGATTGTATCCAAGACCAGCTCTATTGTAAACAGCCCTTTGACTATTTAATATCATTTCTAACTTTTCTGAACTCAAAGTAAATTTATCAATAATAGGTTTTAATTTATTTACTTCATCTTTCAAATCTTGGTTTTCCTTTAGTAAAGAATCATTGTTATTTGAAATTCTTTCTTTTTCAAGAGTAAGTTCCTTAATTTCATTTCTCAAGTCTTTATTCTTTGAACTTAATTTAGCAAAATCATCTACAAGTTCATAAAAAGCACCATGCAATTCATCAAAAGTAAAGTCATCTAGAAAGCTAGGACTTACCTCATTTTCATCAGCCATGAAGCATACATTTGCAACTTCAGTCTTTTCTTCTTCTTCCGAACTTGTTGCTTCACTGTCACTCCATGTAGCCAACATAGCCTTCTTCTTTACTTTCTTAAAACCTTTCTTCAACAGTGGACATTCTGGTTTGATATGTCCAGGCTTCTTACATCATAGCATATAGGAGGTTCACTCTTTCCTTTTCTTTGCTATGATCTCCTTTAGTAAATATTTTTCTTTTTCCAAATCTTTTTCTTCTCATAAATTTCTTGAACTTTCTAGAGATGAGAGCCATATCATCATCTTTTTCACTCTCACTAGTTTCATCTTCACTTTCCTCATTTTGAACATTACCTTTCAATGCCATGGTCCTTCTCTTCTTTGAATCGTCTTCATCAATGTGTTGACGTTGTTGTAGTTCATGAGTCATCAAAGATCCGACCAATTCTTCAAGTGATAGATTGTTGAGGTCTTTAGCTTCTTGTATAGCTGTGACTTTTGCTTCCCATGATCTAGGCAAAGATCTCAAAATTTTTCTCACAAGATCACTGTTAGCATAAGACTTACCCAAACTTTTTAAACCATTAATAATGTCGGTAAATCTAGTGAACATATCAGTGATATTTCAGATGAATCCATTTTAAATAGTTCATACTTATGAACAAGCATATTAATTTTGGATTCCTTGACTTGGTTAGTACCCTCATGGGTAACTTCAAGTCTATCCAAATCTCTTTAGCAGACATGCATGTAGATATACGATTAAACTCATTTGCATCAAGAGAACAATAAAGAACATTCATTGCTTTTGCATTTAATTGAGCTAATTTCTTATCTTGCTCATCCCATTCAGATTCAGGCTTTGCAATATCAATATTATCAATCTTAACAGTGGGTGTGTGAGGTCCATTAATTATGATTCCCCATAAATCATAATCAAGTGCTTGAATGAATATTTTCATTCGTGCTTTCCAATAAGTGTAATTTGTTCCATTGAACAAAGGTGGTCTATTAGTTGACTGTCCTTCGGTCAACATAGATCCCATTTGGATTACTACTGATCTTTAGCTCCAAGCTTATCAAAGCTATAGGAATCAAGAGCACGCTGCTCTGATACCACTTGTTGCCCAGACGTAGTAGCCCAAGAGGGGGGTGAATTGGGTATTTTAAAAATTAATTCAATGGATGATATTGACTAACGCAGATATGTGCTTAATCAAAAGTTAATTTGCAGCGGTGTAGTGGAGTGCACAAAATAGAAAATACACAGATCAATCAAACACAAACACAGCAGGTTTATAGTGGTTCGGTGCCAAACTCGGCTCCTACATCCACTCCCCAAAAACCCTTGGGAATTTCACTAATCGTATCACAACGATTACAACCCCTAGCCTTCCCCGGCTAGTCCTCTTGTTTTCACGGCACAAGGCAGCCAAATCCCCTAGCCTTCCCGGCTAGTCCTCTTGTTTTACTGGCACAAGGAAGCCAATCCCCTAGCCTTCCCGGCTAGTCCTCTTGTTTTAATGGTACAAGGAAACCAATCAAGAAACTAGGGTTATCTCTAACCCTAATACAAGATTTATCAAAGAATAACAGATAGCTCCAAATATGAGCAGATATTCAAATAAGAACTTTACAATTTTTAGAAGCAATAACCAGCAGCAAATGTAGAATGTCGACGCAGCTGAGATTTGAATCTTGCTTCAAAGGCTTGGACGATTTTTGAGCAAGTGTTGAAGGATGAAACTTCGCAGCACAAAGACTTGCTTCTCAAGATCCGAAAGTTGTAAGCAATAAGCACTCTCTTTTGATTTCTTTCTTTTCTCTCTTTTGTATTCTTGATGTGTCAAAAAATGTAAGAATTCGTCAAGGTTTTCTTCTGAACATCTCTATTTAAACCAATCAAAAAACTATCCGTTAGATTCATTGGTAAATAGAAGAAAAGAAAAACGGGAAGAAATAAAACCGTTTGAAATATTTTCCCAAATGATGAAAGCATTAAACCCATTGCTAGTGAGGGATTCCTGTCCATAATCAAAAGGAAACGGTCAGCATTCATCAAAATAGAAATGAGAGAGAGAAAGAGCATTAAATGAGAGAGAGAGAGAGTAAGCATTAAAACAGAGTTGGCTGAAATAAATTTTCAGCAACTCCCAAAGAGAAACGTGCGGCCAACAATGGGAAAAGGAGAAAGCAGTAAGCTAGCTTTTCTCCCAAGCTAGCTAGCTAGTTCCAAAATCCCACGGCTGAAGTGATCAGCCCTCAAACCAACAATGCAAGGGAGCTAGCTTGTTAGCTAGCTCTTCAAGGAGTCATACGGTTTGAAAAAAGTTCAAGAATAGCTAGCTTGGAGCCACTCATAGCATGTAAAAAGAGAGCAAGTTAGCTTGTAAGCTAGCTTATAAAAATGCAAAATGAGGTCAACTAAAACTAGCTAACTTACTAGTTAGCTATTTAAAAGTGTAGGGAGTCATGCAAAAAGATAGTTAGCTTATGAGCTAACTAGATAAAAGGCAAACCTATTCATGACAAAAATAGCTAACTCCCAAGCCATGAAAACAATAAAGATAGTTAGCTTATAAGCTAACTCCCAAAGGGAATCATGAAAAGATGGTTAGCTTGTAAGCTAGCTTTCTCAATAAAAGCTACGGGAGATGGTTTCATGAAAAGGAATTCTTGTCATCCAGCTAACTCATAAGTTAGCTATCCATAAAGGTGTGAAGCCATGATAAAAAGATAGTTAGCTTGTGAGCTAACTCATTTAGAAATCATGCGGTTGGGAATGAAGGATTTATCAAATAGTTAGCTTGTTAGCTAACTAGATAAAAGCAAATCCTACCATGCAATAAAGTAGTTAACTAGTTAGTTAGCTAGATGTAAAGTTAACTCTATTCATGACAAAAGTAGCTAACTAGATAGCTAACTCCAAAGATGCTTTTCATGAAACGTAGCAAGGAGGAATGCTTGGACAAGTTAGCTACCTAGCTAACTCTTTTTATCATACTCACTGCCAAGGGAAAAACGCCCAAAACAAGCTAGCTCTCCAGCTAGCTGGATTTTAAACTCATTCGGCCAAGTAATCTGCAAGAAAAAGATAGCTAGCTTGTTAGCTAGCTAGAGAGGAATTTCATGCAAACATCCCAAGACAAGCTAGCTCTCCAGCTAGCTAGATAGAAGCACCATTCGGCAAGAAATCTGCAGGGAAAAAGTAGTTAGCTCCAAGTGATATATAGCTAGCTACATGACCTAACCAGCTAGCTCCCTAGCTAGCTGATTCCAAGAAGTGTTCGGCCAAGTGGAAAAAATCAGCAATAGATAGCTAGCTTGCAAAGGAAAACAGCTAACTGATGGAAGGAACAAGCTAGCTTCTAAGACAACTCTATTTATGCATGGTTCGGCTAGGCTCATTGTGAGTGGGAAATAAATTAGCTAGCAAGTGGGGAAAGCTAGCTAAGAGGAGAAATAAGGTAACTCACATATTCATGCAATAATTCTAAGCAATTAAAGAGTCAATTAAATGTTTTGTAATCATCAAAATCAATTCAAGGGTCAACAATCTTAACATGGATGTTTGAGGATAACCAAGGGTGTATTAGTGGTGATGAAAGGAAGAAGGTTAAAAAATAATCTCTATCAGATGGAAGGCTCAGTGGCCATAGATGGTGCAGAGGTGCTAGCAGCGGCACAGGAGGAACAGTTGGTCTATAAATGTGGCACTATCGAATGTGACACATGAGTGATAAAGGGCTTATAGAACTCAGCAAAAAATGTTTAATTCCAAAACTTAAGAAGGAGGACAATGACATCTGTGAGCCCTGTATTTATGGCAAACAACATAGGGTGAGATTTGCCAGCAGTTCCAAGCAGAGTGAAAGTATTTTGGACTAGTTCACTCAGATGTATGGGGACCAGCCCCTATGTCAGCAAGAGGTGGGGCTAAGTATTTTTTGACCTTTATTGATGACTACTCCAGAAAGGTATGGGTATATCTGATAAGAGAAAAATCAGATGTATTTGCCCGGTTTAAAGCTTGGAGAGTTGGTGTTGAAAAGGAGACAAGAAAACCAGTGAAGTGTTTGAGATCTGACAATGGAGGGGAGTATACAAGCAATGAATTCAGAAGCTACTGTGAGGAAATGGGATCCAATGCCATTACACAGTGAGGATGACTCCCCAGCATAATGGTGTGGTAGAGAGGATGAATCGTACATTGACAGAGAAGGCTAGGAGTTTGAGGCTGCAGGCATCATTGCCCAAGGTCTTTTGGGGTGATGCAATTATGTTCTCTAGTTTTCTTGTTAACAGGTCCCCTAATAGAAAACTTGATGGAGGCATTCCAGAGGACATCTGGAGTGGGAAGAAGGTGGAGCTTGGACACCTAAGGATTTTTGGTTGCCCAGCCTATGCACATGTGGAGGCAACTGAAAGGAGCAAGCTGGACCCAAAATCACAAAGGCTGATTTTCATCGGATATCCATAGGGAGTTAAAGGCTATTTGCTATGGAGTTCAGATTCACATAAGTGTATCATCATAGAGATATTATTTTTGATGAGAAGAGCATCTTGAAGAGGTCAGAGATTGCAGATGGAGCTGAAAAGGCTGAACAGGATAGCAGTGGACAGCATTGGCTGATAGGTGATGTACCTTCTACTTCTACTTCAAAACATGCTCTTTTGAGGTGGAGTTTGGTATGAATGTTCCAATACATATAAATGATCAGCCAGGAGAGCCATCAATCTAGAAGGAGGTGCAGGTGGAGTCACACACTTCAGCTTTGAGAGATGATCAAAGGGGTATGGCACTACACAAGGCAAAGCGTACCATCATCAAACCTGCTCGGTATCGCATTGATGACATGATTTCCTATGCTCTAATCACTGCAAATGAAGATTTAGAGACCTTCCAAGAAGCCATGAAAAGTTTAGAAGAGACTCATGGATGCAGGCCATGATGGAGGAGATGGAGTCCCTGGAAAAGAACAAGACATGGCAGCTAGTGGATCTACCTAGAGATGCCCGGGCCATTGGTTCAAAATGGGTGTTCACAAAGAAGGAGGCACCTTCAGAGCAAGGTGGAGTCAGATACAAAGCAAGGCTTGTTGCTAAGAGATTCTCACGGAGAGAGGAAGTGGACTATACAGAGGTATTCTCTCCAGTGGTACGTCATGCTTCAATTCATGTGTTGTTATCACTTGTAGCACAACATGGTATAGAGTTGCAGCAGATGGATGTGAAGACGGCTTTCTTACATGGGAGTCTAGAAGAGAGGATATACATGAAGCAACCAGAGGGTTTCAAGGAATCTAGATTGGAAGAAAAAGTGTCTACTAAAGAAATCACTCTATGGTTTGAAGCAGTCACCCCGTCAGTGGTACAAAAGGTTTGACATTTTTATTTTGGGCCTTGGATTTTCTAGATGTAAACATGATACTTATATCTATGAAAAAAATATGGATGAGGATGATGCACTGTATCTCCTTCTTTATGTGGATGATATGCTCATTGCCAGCAGAAGTGTTGAAGCAGTAAATGGACTGAAATATGCATTATCAACCGAATTTGAAATGAAGGATTTGGGGTTAGCTAGGAAGATACTTGGGATGGAAATTTACAGAGAAAGGATCAAGAAAATTCTACACTTGTCATTGGGTGGATATATTCAGAAGGTATTGGAGATGTTTGGGATGGATAAGGCCAAACCAGTTGGAACACCTTTGGCTAGTCACATGTCTCTTTCTAAGTTACAGAACCCCCAGACAGATGAGGAGAAAGAGTACATGGAGAGAGTTCCATATGCCAGTGCCGTGGGCAGCATTATGTATGCTATGGTGTGTTGCAGACCTGACATAGCATATGCAGTGAGCCAGGTGAGCAGATTCATGGCGAACCCAGGGAAGGAGCACTGGAAGACATTCAAGTGGATTTTGAGGTACCTTCAAGGAACTCGTGGACTTGGTCTAATTTTTGGGCAGCAAGAAAGACCTAAGGAGAAATCTAATATCCCAAGTAAATCATTAGGTCCATTGGAAGGGTTTGTGGATGCAAATTTTGCAGGTGATCTGGATACAAGAAGGTCTACCACAGGTTATGTGTTCAGCATGTATGGTGAATTAATTTCTTGGAGATCAATCCTTCAACCTAATACAGCTTTGTCTACAATAGAAGCTGAGTATATAGGAATTACAGAAGCTGCCAATGAGGCTCTTTGGTTGAAGAGATTCATCATAGAAATGGGGGTGAAGCAGGGTACAGTATTGCTATACAGTGATAGTCAGAGTGCCCTGCAGTTGGCTCAGAACCCAATCTATCATGCACGCACAAAGCATATAGATGTGAGGTATCACAGAATCAGAGAATTGATGGAAGAAGGTGAAGTGGAGCTGGTAAAAGTTCATACAAAGAAGAACCAGGTAGATGCACTTACGAAGACTCTTCCACGAGATAGCTTTCTCTCATGTGTGACACTGATGGGTCTGAGGGAATGTGCAGATTTTTCAGCAGCTTTGAAGCACCAAGATGGAGATTGTAGAGCCTGGTGTGGTACTCCAAAGTTTAAATCCTAGGGTGAAGGTTTATAGGCTCCACATGTTTAAGGCCCAGGTTGTTGGGTCTTGAGGGGGGCTAGTCTATCATTGGGCTGGGTTTGGGCCCAAGGTGTGGGCTGGTCCAAGAGAGTTTTTTAGGGTTTATTATCCATATAATAATGCACCAGTTTATATGTTGTGCTGGTTTTATTTTGGTGGCCGTCATGGGACAGGGTTGATATAATCATGTAACGATGATGATTATAGATGAATGAAAGAAACTCTTTTCTCCCAAGAATGAGCTATCTCTCTTCTTTCCTCTCTTATACGCGTTTTCCTCTCTTTCTCACACATAGATGCCCTAGATTTCTAGGGTTTTGTTGCTTCCATCTCTGCCCTAGCTATCTTCTTGGAACCGCCTCTCTCAAAGAAGGAGAAGGAGGAAACCCTAGCAGCACCTTCTTCTTGGACAGCATCTCTTGATTTTTGGATCAGTTCTGAAAGTTCATGAAAGAAGAGAGGCCACGACCCTCTCTTACAATCTTGGGGCGCAAGAAACCAAAGAAAATCCTAGTTGCTAATCAATTCGGAAAGATTACCATGATCAAGATCCAAAATTCTGCTGCAGAATTTCAGCAAGGATATCATCTTGCTTTCGCATCTCCACACGACTTGGGGCTGGTCGAATACGTGCTATGCTCCAAGGGTAGAAAGAGGATGATCGACTCTTCACTAGGAAGGTGAGTAACGGCAGCAAAAGGAAACTTCTGAAGCCATAGGGCTAAGACCATAGCTCTATCCAGCCTCTCCCAGACACAAGCCGATCCCTGACGATTATTACACTAGGTGAATTGGGAATCAAAAAAACCTCAAATCCAGCAACCCAGCAGAAGAGATAAAGGACCTGAACTCAGAGATTCCCACTAAGCCAGTAACTTGCCGATCACCTTTCTTTTCATTGGCCCCAATGATACAGTTGAAGTCATCAGCTACGAGATGGATAGGATACCCTAGACAAGGAGAGAAAGTAACTCTGCCCATAGGACACGCTTCTTCTGAAAATCAGTGCTAACATAAACCCCCGAAAGGAGCCAGAGGTCAAAAGTCCCCTCCGAGATGACAAGCGCAATCTACTGATTACTTTGATGAAAGGCATCCACCTTAATAGAGGAATTACGCCAGATGCCATAATCCCTCCAAAAAGACCCGCTGACTCTATAGCATAAGAAGATCAAGATCTTGCAATCTGTCTCCTAAAATGGGCCAAGCTGTCTCTCGATAGCCAAGTTTCCAGAAGAACACATACATCAAAATTGTGTATCTGCATCAGTCTCCCAAAAGAGGATCGAAAAGATGGTTTTCGAGCTCCTCTTATATTCCAAATTAGAATCTTCATTTGCTAGTTGGAGGCAAGAGGGACTCATCCTGAACCTCCAACATAGCACTATCAGAAAGGCACCCATAAGGCAAGGTACTACCCTCATTCTGCTATGTAACACAATCCAGCAATTGGTTATCCACCATTTGATGTACAGTCTCACCTTCAAACACTACAATACAAGGGGACTCAGCAAAGATCATGGCATCATTAGCCTGTGCCTGGATAGCCTCTTTTAGGCAAGAGACAATTAGGTCATGGCTTTGTCCCATATCCTTAGAAAGTTGGACCTGCTCCCCTGTATCAGCTGTGCCCTAACTACCAGAGGCCTGATCAGTCTTACCTGCCCCAGAACAAGGATCCCGAGCTGGGATCGGAGAGGCTGAGAAAGTGAACTTGTCTTTCATGATTTTTGAGGTAGAAACAACACCTTTACCTTTTCTTTTTTCAGATGTGGACACAGTTCGCTGGCCTTGGATCTCTGCAAGCCTAGCCCGCTTTGAGGGACCAGGATGAGATTCCCTCGAGCCATGGGCCTTTCATCTCATTTGTCCGAGCCCAAAAGGGCAAATGGGTTTTCAGTAGGCAGTGCATGGTTCAATATTGACTGATCTCCAGAAGCCTCAGTTTGAAGTTCAGACATTGAAGCCTTCACAGATTCAGTGGAACCGGCACAGTCCCTGTACTCTAACTAACTAGGTTGGAAAAAAAATTAAAATAAATTAGACTCTAACTCTTTCTTTGATCCTAAATTTCAAATATATTATATTCTCTCTCTCTCTCTCTCTCTCTCTCTCTCTCTCTCTCTCTCTCTTAACATCTAACATAACACTAATTTGTATAAAACATTAAGATTCTTAATTAATTATAAAAAGTTCAAATATTGCAACAGTGTATTTGACTCTAATTGATCCATGAGATTGCGTAAAGCACTTTGTTCATGGGTTAGAAAGAAAAAAAAAAAAGTATTCAATGAATACTCATGATCTTAAATAAGTTTGATGAAAGAACCTATCAGTTGAAGTATGTATTGAATATTTCATATAATAAAGTTAATATATTCATGATTTCCTGAAGGACCCATCCATGAATTATAAATGAAGGGAATTAATTAGAGCTCAAGGAGCTTTCGTGTCCTTCTCGGCTATTGCACCTGGGAAATGGTCTATGTGTGCACATGCGCATGACGTGACTAGAAATTATTATATAATCAAAACCACACTGCCCTTTCTCCATTGCACCATCCTTGAGAAGTAATATTTAAGCGAGATTCCGAGTTGCCATGCCATTTCTCGTTGTACAGTTAAAGAAAAAAAACTTGCTACATCATGTTTTTGATATACTAAGCACATACGGATTATACAAATTGATTGTTTATACATATTAATATACGTATAATATGCAATAAGATTTATTAAATTATTGCATGCATGTCGGTATGTATAAATAATTAATTTATATGATTAATATGTATTTACTGTATCAAAAAATAATATATTTTTTTTTCATCAAACTATGGAAAAATAATGCGAACAAAAGCTACTCTACGTGACTCTACGTTGACTCCTAAGTACCTCAAGTACTACGAGTTACCTTTACGTATGAGTTCGAGTCCCAATTGTGCTCCTTTTTCTTTTTGTTGTAGATTCTCCTCACGAGCCTCAATGCGTGTCCCCTTTCGGAACAAACCTTACTTTCCTTTTCTTTCTTTCTTTTTTGTACAGACGGATAATCACACTAGTCTAGTGCGAGTCAACCTAAAAATATCAGAGTACAAAATTTACTTCAGCACTAGGGGACACCGATCGCCTTGCTTCCAAACCCAAAACCCCCCATTACAGGCCACAGATGCTGCTACCCAGTCAGCAGTCGAGTTGGCTTCGCGATAGATATGTCGGATCTGGGCTCTCTGAATTCCTTGAAGAAGAGACCAAATATCACGGAGCAAAGGATTACTAGGGACTTGACTGCTGCGGTCGTTGCGAATCCACCGAACAACAATGAGCGAGTCCCCCTCAATAAGAAGGATGCAGGCATGAAGAATCCGAACAGCATAAGCAATACCGGTCCAAGCCGCATAAAGCTCAGCCATGGGGACCGTGGAGTCAAGAGCGCCAAAACCACCCGCCGCTAGCAGTGCGCCATCAAATCCACGAACAACAAAAGCTGACCAAGCTAGTCTTTCACGTACACTGCCATCAAAGTTAATTTTGACAAATCCTAGGGGTGGGGGTTCCCAAGAAATAAAAATCGTATGCCGGTTCGCTGCCGAAGCAGCAGGAGAACCCTAATGGCCAGGAGTGTCAGCATCAATAGCATGGCGGTGATGAGCAAACTCCGCCGAAAAGGATCTGACCTTCCGCACAATCTTATAGGAAGATATAGGATCATCAGAGAAGATAAGCTTGTTACGAGACAACCAAATCTGATAGGCTGTAACAACCCAGAGAGGGCCCTGCTGCTGTGAAGCCCATCGAAGACTATGAAGAAAATGAAGCCACAACGAGCCTATATCATCCTGTATATACAAGAGTAATCCATCCTCAGCCATATCCATATCACTCTAGGGCATCTAAATATGGCATGATCGAACGTCTCCGCCTCCTGACCACACAATGGGCAAATAGCCTGTATGGCCATCCCTCGCCTAGACAACAGAGAACAAGTAGGGAGGCAGTCCCACACTAGCTTCCATGTAAATAGCTGGACTCTGGGGTGGATGGGGAGCTTCCAAACCCAAGCAGCATCTCTCATACACAGGGCTTTGGCCTATACTCCTTCATAAGATCCTTGATGTGAGCCTTAGAGTGACAAGATCCCCGCCATAACCTGGTGTCAGAAGAGTGGCCCACTGGCCCGGGATGAGAGGTATGGCTAGAATGCGCCGAGATAACTCCTCACCAAAAAGATGGGTCACAGTAGGGCCATGCCAAGAGAAGAGCTCCTGTGAAATAAGATCCTTAACCCTCATACTAGCTGGAACATCAGCACTAATGTAAGTAGGCCAACGAGCAAAGGGGTGGTCAGAAATCCAAGTATCCTGAAGAACATCAATGGATGAACCATCTCCAATCATCCATGACATGTTGTTCAGAATCGCCGGAGCATACCGATAAACCTCTTTCCAGAAAAAGGACTGCCCATGGGAAGGCTGAAGGTCTATAGAAGAATTCTAGTCACCATACCTGGCATGCATGAAGGAACTCCAGAAATAGTGCGGGTCAAGAAGAAACCGCGAGGCGTGCCGAACAAATAGAGCCTCCCTTCTAGTAATAAGTGACTGGATTTCAAGACCACCATCATGAATCGGCATACAGACAGTATTCCATGCTAGAAGGTGAATATCATGACCATCCTGCATAGAAGCCCAAAGAAAGTCCCTCAATCATCGCTTAATTCTTCTCAAACAAGAGATCGGAATAGCAATATTAGAGATAAGATGCAGTGGAAGGGATGTAGATGTGATGCTAGCGATGTCAAGCCTTCAGGCAGGGGGAAAGAGAGGGAGAGAGAGAGAAAGAGAGAGAGGTGATGTAGATGTGATGCTAGTGATGTCGACTACATGGCCTCTTATCGTAAGCGAAGGTATGACTAACCTTCTGGACCGGAACGAACCGGACTGGACTGTCCGGCTCGGGATTTGGCTGAGTCTGATTAACGTCCAGTCCGGCTCGGGATTTAGCTGAGTCCGACCAGCTTAACCCGCCACGTGCCTCCTGCCTTAGAAAATCCATTTCGGGAACCATGGGATTGTGCCTTCGCCGTTTGAAGCGTTCAAGGGTCTCTCTGGATTTGATGTGGGAAGGGGGGAGGGGGAAGGACGGAAGGAAAAGGGCATCCAAGACCTTGTTTGTTTGGGAAGAAAGACTTTTTTTAATCGTGAATCGGTAGTAAAAAGAAAAGAAAATAAATTTATAGTTATTTTTTTTTTTTTAATTTTTTCTTTTTTTTTAGAGATGGGCACTGAACCGTGCTTGGCATGGCACGACTCAGGCTCACCGTACCTTAAGAATTATCGTGTCGTGCCAGGCACAGCCCAAAAAAAAATTTAATTCGGCACGGCCCATCACGGGGGCACCAGGTGGTGCCTAGTGGTGCCTAGGCACCAGCTGGGCCAATGGCCCAGCCGTTTTTAACGGCTATATAGCCGTTAAAGGATGTTGAGAGGGTTTAGACCATTTTACCCCTCTCAACAGTCATATAACGGCTATATCAAAAGGGTAGTTTTGGAAAAAAAAATGGAAATTCTATAAATAGATGAACTCTCCCTCATTCTTACCACACCAAACCAACTCCTCTATTACTACTATTTCTCTCTTCCAGCAAGTGCTCTAGTAGATTAGCAATTTAATTTTTAGTTTGCAAGTGTTCTTACAAGGCAAGTGCTCAAGCAAGTAGTCAAGTGCTACAAGGTCAATTCTTGTTGAGAGGCGAGAGCGCAAGAGGAAGCTCACAAATCTCGGCTCCACGCCTCCACCTCTGATCTTTTCTCAATTCCTTTTTGTGGGTTAGTTTTTATTTTTTTATATTTATTAATTAAAAATTTTAGATATGACATCTTTTAACGAAAGTAATTTTAACATGCACGCTTTTTCTGAGGGTGAGGAAACTAATCCCCAAGGACCCCAACCCCAATCCCAACTCCAAGTTCCATCTAGAGCTAGTGTCAGTGAGTGTCAAACCTCTTCTCGTAAGAGGACTAGTAATGTTTGGATTGATTTCGATAGAATTATGGTTGATGGAGTCTATAAAGCAAAATGTAAAAAATGTGCAAAACTTTACAGTTGTTCTAGTACTGGGGGAACAGGGCATCTAAGAAGACATCAAGAGAGTCATAGGATGCATGATTCCAGTCAGCAAGGACTCCTTAATATACAAGAGGGATTACTTGTAGGCAATTTGCATATAACCACGAAAATCAAAGAAAATTACTGGTAAGATGGATAGTTCAAGATGAATTACCTTTTAGTTTATCTGAATCTTATAATTTTGAAAGATATGTTCAATTAGGCCTACAACCTGCTTATAAAAGAACTAGTAGTACCTTTAGAAGAGTGGCTATGACAAACTTTTTAGCAATGAAACAAAGTTTAACGGAAAGCCTCTCAAATTTAAATGCTAGAATTTCTTTAACTTCTGATATTTGGTCGGCATCTGTAGGTAGTAATTTTTATTTCTGTTACTGCTCATTATATTGATAATGATTGGCAATTAAATAAATGAATTATTGCTTTTCGTGCTTTTGATTTTCCAGGACAACAAATTTCAAATATTATTTATCAAACCGCATGCTCATATAATATTAATAATAAAATAATGTCAATTACTTTTGATAATGCATCTAATAATAATTCTGCTGTTGCATTATTAAACGACTCTTTGCATCCCATTTTAGATGGACAATTATTTCATATTAGATGTGCATGTCATATATTAAATCTTTCTGCTCAATCTGGCATGAACATAATTCAAGAGGTTATTTCAAAAATTAGAAATGCAGTTTCTTTTATTCATGCTTCAAGGTCAAGACTTCAAGAATTTAAACAATTATGTGTAGATCATGGTAAACGTTTTAAAAAATTTAAACTTGATGTAATAACTCGTTGGAATAGTACCTATGCCATGATACATGATGCATATCCATATAAGAACTTATTAAGTGCTTATATTAATGAGCGTGGATTAGGATTTACATTGACTGAAGCTGATTGGAATCAAGGTAAAATTTTAGAAGATTTTTTGGTTACTTTTTATGATGCTACAAATGTTCTTTCAGGTATTTATTATCCAACTTCTTGTTCATTTTTACAAAAAGCATATGTAATTAGTGAAAAATTTAAAGAATATAGATATCATGAAGTTTTAATGCCTATTATACATAATATGGAAACTAAATGGAATGAATATTGGAATAGGATATGTCCATTGCATAACTTAGCTGCTGTTTTTGATCCTAGAGTTAAATTAAATGGTGTAATTTTTTTAATTGATCAATATTGTGAAAACATGAATCAAAATCCTGAACCTGCTAAAGATGAGGTAACACGACTTCTTAATGATATTTATTATTTATATAATGATAAAATTTGTGGATCTAGAATACCTGCTCAAAGCTCTGCTTCTTCTTCTAGATCTCGTTCGTCATCTATTTTTTCATTCATTAGAAGACACGCACATGCTTCATCATCTTCTTCATCTTTAAGTAATGAATTGGAATTTTATTTACGAAACGATCTTCATTCTGCATATGATGAAGATCAAATAGAAAGTCTAGATGTATTAGCTTGGTGGAAGAGTGTTAAAAATCAATATCCTGTTATGTCTGCCATTGCACGAGATATTTTAGCTGTGCCGATGTCCACAGTAGCATCGGAATCCGCTTTCAGTGCAGGTCGACGTATTTTGGACGAAAAGAGAAGTAGGATGACTGGCGAGACAGTTGAGATGCTTATCTGCTTCAAAGACTGGTTGGATGCTGAGGCGAGGCTTCAAGATAAAGGTGGACATGACTTAACCAGCGAAGATGACGATGACACAAATACTACTGATGACTGATGAGTGATGAGTGAGTCATTTCTACTTTTATAATTGTATATTTTTATTTTTTAAATTGTTAAAAACTTAAAGTAAGTCATCTTTATTTTTTTTCTTTCTATTTTTTTCTCCTTGCTTATTGTATTATGTTCTGGAGGTCAGGCCTAGCCCCCCTCCCTTCTGTACCATTTTGATTTTAAATTAATAAACTGGTAGGGGTCTATGCCAAACCCCCACCATTAAGGTGGCTTTATATTAATAAAATTTCTTTATTCCTAATAATTTTTTAATTTATCAAAAAATATTTTTTTTACAATTTTTTTTATTTGAGTCGTGCACGGGCCAGGCCCTAGGTGGGCCATGCTTGGCACTGCCCAGTGCCTACCTCTACTTCGTCTAAAATAAATGAATACATATTGATTTTTTATTTTTAAATAAGAAAAAAACAAAATTTTTTTCTTCCCCTTTCTTTCACTTCTTTTCATTTTCCACCTTTTATCTTTGTTTTTTCTCTCTCCAGATATTTAGATAAATCCCAATAGTTCAAAACTGTACCGATGCTGTTGCGTCTTGAACCATTTTTCTATCTATTTTGAACAAAGATTGATATTGCTAAGAAAAAAAAAAAACTCTGCACGTAATGGACGTTAAAATAGTTTTTTGAAAGCTAAATTTTGATAGTTTATATTTAAAATTATAAAATACATATCATTGGGTAATAAACCAATAGGTCTTGAATACCTAAATGGGTCTTAAAAGTCCATTACCTATATATGTGAATGAGAAATTATGAGGGCATTTAGTTCCACATCGAAAAAATTAAGAAAGGAAGGTTCACTCAAGACCTCTTTCTTCATGCTTAAGTTTCTTAGGCTTACCATAAATAAAGAGCTTGAGAATGATGAGTAGCATTACCCTCGAGCAATGGACGCTTTGTTAGCGCACTTTGCATATCGAGACATGATGTGAAACTATGCATCAAGGGTTGGTAGTTGATCAAATCCGATCAATTCAAATCAATTAAACACGTAAGGATGCATCCAAAAGATACCTAAAGGCTATAAATAGGATATTAGATCTTTGCATTTCATTCAATCAATTCAATTCCAAATCTTTTTTTCTCATAGGCATTTGCATACTAGTATAACTATAGTGCATAGAAAAAAAAGAAGTATTATTGGTTCGAAATTGTAGCGCTGCATTCATCAATCGTTATACAAATCGTAAGTACAGTTGCGGAACGAAATTATCTTAAGAACATAGAGTGTAACTTTAGACTCAGTCTTATCAATTAGGTAGCCACAATTTGCGCCAACACATATAAATATATTTTATAGGTTAAAAATTATATTTAAAAAAATAAGGGGGAAGGCTAGTCCCTTAAAAGGCTTCCCCTATCTTGATTTAATTGTAATTACCAATAAACTAATTTTTAAATATTATTAAATTACTAGCATGTAATGAATGGATTGAGCTACTTTTTATTGTTTTGATGGATGTTTTTTTTTTGATAATTTAATTATTATTTTAATACTATAGCTTTTTTCTTTGGCTTGCTCGCTGATTTTGAACATCATTCTGAGATCTTAGTTCATTTTAATGTGATGTTTAATTTAAATCATCAATGTTGCTAAAGTCTAAAAAGTTTTCTCAAACGTAAATCTATGGATGAGGTTGGGCTAATTCAGTTTAAAATTTCTAGATCTTTTCTCCTAGTCAACTTAAAAAAACTTAATTATTTATTATATACATATAAAAAAACTTTTAACTTAGGTATATTTAAGAGATTCCTCATTTAAATTTTATAGATCTAAATTTGCAAAATAAAAATCTCAATATTGATTATTCAACTTATTAGATATAATATGTTATCTCTACAATGGCTGTATATTAAAAGTTTGACGATTTAAAGATAAGTAATCTACACATTAGAAGGATAAAAAATATAGATTACTTTATGTTATTTAAATGATTTATTTTTTTTACAAGATGTACCTTTAAATTATATAATTTTTTATATAAAAATATTTTATAAACAATAAATTTTATTTAATAACATAGGTTACTGATATAAAACTTTAATGATCCAATACACATTTGATATAGAACAAGTGGGTACTTAACCATGTGACCCTTCAAGCGCAAGTATAACAATTAGAAGAAAGAAGGCTTTTTAAATTTTTTCTGATATGGATAATAAATAAAACAGTTAGAAAATAAAAGTTGATCCCTAATTCTGAACAACCCCTGGTTCTGGACGGCTCCCAGTTCTGGGCGGCCCTCAGTCCTAGGCGGTCCCAGAGTCTGAGCGGCCCCCAGTCCTGGACGGCCCCAGAGTCTGGGCGGCCCTCAGTCCTAGGCGGCCCCTAGAGTCTGGGCGGCCCCCAGTCCTAGGCGGTCCTCAGAATCTGGACGGCCCCCAGTCCTGGGCGGCCCCCAGAGTCTGAACGGCCCCCAGTCCTAGGCGGCCCCCAGAGTCTGGATGACCCCCAGTCCTGGGCGGTCCCCAGAGTCCGGACGGCCCCTAGTCCTGGGTGGTCCCCAGAGTTCGAGCGGCCCCCAGTCCTGGGTGATCCCCAGAGTCTGGGCGGCCCCCAGTCCTAGGCGGTCCCCAGAGTCTGGGCAGCCCCCAGTCCTGGGCGGCCCCTAGAGTCTGGGCGGCCCCCAGTCCTGGATGGCCCCCAGGGTCTGGGCGGCCCCCAGTCCTGGATGGCCCCCAGAGTCTGGGCAGCCCCCAGTCCTGGGCGGTCCCCAGAGTCCGGGCGGCCCCCAGTCCTGGGCGGTCCCCAGAGTCTGAGCGGCCCCCAGTCCTGGACGGCCCCCAGAGTCTGGACGGCCCCCAGTCCTGGGCGGCCCCCAGTCCTGGACGGCCCCCAGAGTCTGGGCGGCCCCCAGTCCTGGGCGGCCCTCAGAGTATGGACGACCCCCAGTCCTGGGCGATCCCCAGAGTCCGGGCGGCCCCCGGTCCTGGGCAGCCCTCAGAGTCCGGGCGGCCCCAGTCCTAGGCGGCCCCCAGTCCTGGGCGGCCCCCAGAGTTTGGACGGCCCCCAGTCCTGGGCGGTCCCCAGAGTCTGGGCGGCCCCCAATCCTGGGCGATCCCCAGAAGTCTAGGCGGCCCCCAGTCCTGGGCGGCCCCCAGAGTCTAGACGGCCCCCAGTCCTGGGTGGCCCCCAGAGTCTGGGCGGCCCCCGGTCCTGAGCGGCCCCCATTCCTGGGTGGCCCCCAAATTGAGAATAATATTCATGTCAGAACCACTAAAACATGATAAACCGTCGTATTCGGAACAAAATCGAGAAATATTAAACATCATAACGCTTTAAATGGTTCGAATAAGACAAGCACTGAAACACCGCCTTTTATCTAGAAAAAGGAGACACTGAACTTCTATTTTAGAGCCAGATGCCTTTTCTCTGACTCTGGCATCCCCACTAACCCTGACATTCCCTTGGGATGATCAAGGTCATCATGAAAATCCTTATCTTCATGAGCAAGTTTCTTAATACCCTTATTATTCATTATCACTGAATGACCACGTAGCGAAAAATGAAATAATAAAAGATGAACACTTATCCTACACGTGGACCTCTGAAAATAAAAATAAAAAATAAACAAATTAGGGGGATAAGAAGGAGGGAGGAGAAGGAAGAAGGGACTTTTTCTTCTTCTTGAAAGAGATCTCATAATAACAGAGGAATCTGGTGATCCAGCATCAACAGATTGGCGCGCCAGGAAGGGGACCATCGTTGGAGCAGTGAGACGTACCTGTTCTACGGTTCCGTGAAGATGAACTCTAGATCTCTGGAAGAAGATCCTTCTGATTGGTCTGGGGGGCATCTCTCACCTCCCAACCATGATCTCAAAACTCTTGAATCTTCTGAGCCGGTGAGGTCAAACCCTCCGGTTCCTTCCTCGCCGCTGCCGGCCCCTACTATTCCTCAAGATCCACTGCTGATCCTTACCCAACAAGTTCAAACTCTTGTTGGAATGGTTCAGCGGATGCAAGAGCAGCATTCTAGAGGAGCCCAGCAACGGCGCGAGCTGCCTCGGTTGCCTAGGTCAGCTACTCCTGTCAGCCGACAATCAGCTCGAGGGAGATCCCCTCCGACAAAGCCTCTCCGCCCTTACTCCTCCGAAAAGTGGCGCTCTCAAAGCTCCCATGACGACTCGCGCTCTTTGTCCCATTCCCCTATCAGCCCACCTGCCGGGCGACGATGGGGGAAGGAACCTTGTATAGAGCACCGCCGGTGGCGTCGTCAGTCTCCTTCCAGTTCTCCTGAACCAACCGAAGGACGTATGACCGATAGAATGGAAAAGCATCTTGAAGAGCAAGACCGCAGACTGGAGGAGCTCTGCCAAAGGATCAATAATCAACCGGGGTCGGATTATGACACCCGCCCCCCTCTCACTCGACGGGTGATGGAAGAACCCATTCCAAGAAGATTCCGATTTCCTCAATTAGACCCCTATGACGGTACCACTGATCCCCTAGATCATCTGGAGAGCTATAAAGCTATTATGCAGGTCCAAGGAGCAACGGATGCCCTCTTGTGCGTTGCCTTCCCGGCCACCCTCCGCAAGGCGGCCCATGTTTGGTATTCTCGTCTACCCTCACGCAGTGTTGATTCTTTTCGGCAATTGGAGAGATCTTTTCTAGCTCATTTCGACGCTTGTCGAAAAATTCTCGAGTAGCAGACAGCTTATTCTCCGTGCAGCAGCAAGAAGGAGAATCTTTGAAAGACTTTATAACTCGTTTCAAGGTGGCGGCCCTTGAAGTCTATCATCTTGAAGATGCTGTGGCCACCCTGGCTTTAAAACGGGGGCTCCGTCCCTCCCGTTTTACTTACTCCTTGGACAAAAGACCTCCTTCTTCTTATGCTGATCTTCTGAGTCGTGCGCAGAAGTACATCCGCGCCGACGAGGCTGACTCATCCAGGAGAGGTGCACAAGAGAGGACTAACAAAAGGTCCACTCGCCCAGAGTTGAACGGACCTCCTTCCAAGAAACCAGAGCCCTTGCGCCGGCCAATTGATCGCCGCAAGAGCCAGACTCCCAGAGAGGACCATCTTACACCCCTCTTAGCACCCCGGACTCACATCCTTATGGAGATTGAAAACGAGCCTTATCTATGGCGTCCGCCCCCGTTGAAGAAGGGCACTACCCGCGACAGAAGCCGCTATTGCCGTTTCCATAGGGATTATGGCCACGACACTGAAGAATGTCGGAACTTGAAGCAGGCCATCGAAGAGCTAATTCAGAGGGGATACCTGGGGCAATACGTCCAGAAGAAAGAGGCTCCTCCCATACCAGCCTTGATGGGACCTCCTCCCGCTCAAGCTGGCATTGATAACACCCCGACAGAAAGGATGGTGGGTATGATTTCCTACGGAAAAGCTTCATCTTCTAAAAGACCGAGGGGAGGCGAAGATTTAGATGATGTAATCCGTCTGAGGGAATATAGCGGGGAGTAATGTTGTAAAAGATGATAGCGTCGTCGTTTCGATGACGATTGCTAGGCATCCTGTAAAAAGAATCTTAATTGACAGTGGGAGCTCCGCTAATGTGCTTACTTATGATGCATTTCTTCGGATGAGTTTATCTCTGGATTCTCTTCGGCCCGTAGCCGTCCCTCTAGTTGGTTTCACTGGAGACTCCATCCGGGTAGAGGGCGAGATTACTTTGCCAGCTACGGCAGGATCGCCGCCGTGTCAAAGCACGGTTATGCTGGATTTTCTGGTAGTTCGGGTCCCCCTGGCTTACAACGCCATCCTTGGCCGTCCCGGTTTGAATATGTTAGATGCAGTTATATCTACTAAGCGCTTATTGGTGCAGTTCCCTACCAGGCAAGGAGTCGGTGTGATGCACGGAGAGGTAGACTCGGTCAGACCCTGCTATCATTTAGCCCCTAGTCCCCAGATGGCTAGTATTTCTCCGGTTGCCGAGTCATTTGACCCCAGGGAAGTTGAACGAAGAGGAGAACCAGCGGAGCTTCTGATATCTTACCCCCTGGGAGATGATCCCACTAAGATCGTGCAGATCGGTGAGCTCCTCTTCCCTGAGGTCCGGGATCAACTCCTAGCCTTCTTATCAATGAATGCAGATGTCTTCGCCTGGAAAGTAACGGATATGGTCGGGATTCCTCCGGAGGTGATTACTCATCAGCTTAATATTAACCCAAGCTGCCGCCCTGTCCGCCAGAAGAAAAGGAGTTTTGCTCCTGAGCGGCAGAGGGTCATTGACGAGGAAGTAGACAAATTGCTCGTGGCCGGTCATATTCGAGAAGCGCGATATCCTGATTGGCTAGCCAATGTGGTTATGGTCCGGAAAGCCAGCGGAGGATGGAGAATATGCATCGACTACACAGATCTTAATAAAGCTTGTCCTAAAGACAGTTTTCCATTGCCCCGGATCGACCAGTTAGTCGATTCGACTTCTGGTTATGAACTCCTTAGTTTCATGGATGCCTTCTCAGGGTATAATCAGATAAAATTGGACCCCTCAGATGAAGAGCATACTTCTTTTATCACTGAGAAGGGCATTTATTGTTATAAAGTAATGCCCTTCGGGTTGAAGAATGCAGGAGCTACCTATCAGAGGCTGATGAACAAAGTTTTTAAAGACCAGCTTGGCCGCAACATGGAGGTATATGTAGATGATATGTTGACAAAAAGCACCTGCATCACCGACCATGTCGCCGACTTGCGGGAAACTTTCCACAACCTCCGGCTCCATAGAATAAAGCTCAACCCGCGCAAATGTGCATTTGGAGTTACTGCAGGAAAATTCTTGGGTTTCTTAGTTCACCCGGCGGGGGATTGAAGCAAACCCAGAAAAAATTCAAGCCATTCTCAATATGAGACGGCCTATGTGTAAGAAAGAGGTGCAACAACTCACCGGGAGGATAGCAGCGTTAAGCCGATTTTTATCCAGATCAGCCGAGAGGTGTCTACCTTTCTTCAAGGTCTTGCGTAAAGCAGACGGCTTCGAGTGGACAGAAGACTGTCAACAAGCTTTTGAAGAACTTAAGGAGTTCTTGTCCACACCACCCCTGTTATCCAAACCGGAGCAAGGAGAAAGGCTCTTCCTATATCTTGCGGCTTCTTCGGAGGCCGTCAGTTCCGTTCTGGTGCGTGTCGGCGACCATGCCGTTCAACGACCTGTATATTATACCAGCAAGGTGCTTCATGGTGCAGAAGAGAGATATTCCAAAACGGAGAAAGTCATTTTCGCTTTATTCGTTTCTGCTCGACGACTCAGACCCTACTTCCAAGCCCATCCCATAGTCGTCCTCACTGATCAACCTCTCAGAGCTATTTTATCACGACCAGACACTTCTGGCCGGTTAGCCAAGTGGGCCATCAAACTAGGGGAATTCGACTTATCATTTCAACCCAGAGCATCTTTGAAATCCCAGGTCTTGGCTGATTTTCTAGTAGAATGCACCTGGTCTGAGCCGCATCAAGAAGAAATCCCCCAGATCCTTTTAGATGCTGAGGAGGAGGATCATGAAGCATGGGTCCTCCACGTCGACGGAGCCTCTAACTCACAGGGTAGCGGAGCTGGCCTCATTCTCGCTAGCCCAGAGGGCGCTGTACTAGAATATGCTCTTCGTTTTCTCTTTGAAGCCACCAATAATCAAGCTGAATATGAGGCTTTACTAACCGGAATCAAACTAGCACATGGGATGGGAATTAAGAATCTCCGGGTTTTCACTGACTCACAGCTTATTTCCGCCCAGGTGGCAGGGGAGTATGAAGCTCGGGACCCTATCATGTTCCAATATCTGAACAAGGTCAGACTATTAATTCCTTTATTGGATCACTTCGCCATCAGTTATATACCCAGAGGTGAAAATGCTAGGCCGATATGTTAGCCCGACTAGCTACCTCGGTGGATAGTGCCATGGGCAAAACCTACATTGAGTATCTGGAAACACCTAGCATCGAAGCTACTGAAGAAGCTTTGCCCATTGTCCAGGAAGAAACCTGGATGGAATCTTATATCCGATATCTGAAAGACGGCGTTCTCCCAGTTGGTCGTGAAGAAGCTAAGCTGCTTAAGCGGAGAGCTTCTAAGTTTGTGCTACTAGAAGGTCAACTTTACAAGAAATCCTTCTCTCAGCCCCTCCTCAAATGTGTTAATTCGGTTGATGCGGATTATATCCTTAGAGAAATTCATGAAGGCATCTGTGGGAATCACTCCGGAGGCCGATCTTTAGCACGCAAGGCCCTCCGACAAGGATATTACTGGCTCACCATGCAAGAGGATGCAACCGAACTAGTGAAAAGATGTGATCGATGCCAACGGTATGCCTACATTCAGCGGCAACCATCTTCTCAGTTAAATTCTCTTTCTGCTCCTTGGCCCTTCGCTCAGTGGGGCATGGACATCCTCGGCCCTTTCCCTCCGGCATCAGGACAGCGCAAATTCCTACTAGTAGCCGTCGATTATTTTACTAAATGGGTTGAGCTGAAGCACTCGCCAAAATTACTGAAGCCAAGGTCAAAACCTTTTTCTGGAAAGCCATTATTTGTCGATACGGCATACCACACACCCTCATCACTGACAATGGCCGACAGTTTGACAACAACACCTTCCGGACTTTCTGTACTGATCTCGGCATCCTGCAACGATTCACCTCCGTCGGCCATCCACAATCTAACGGAGAGGCTGAGGTTACAAATCGCATGATATTACGGGGACTAAGGACCAGACTGGATACGTCCAAAGGGAGGTGGGTAGAAGAGCTCCCGAGTGTACTCTGGGCATACCACACAACTCCCAGAACGCCGACAGGAGAAACGCCATTCAACCTGGTCTTTGGTTCCGAAGCTGTTATTCCCGTCGAAATTGGCTTACCAAGTAGCCGAGTGGAAACGTACAACGAAGCAGACAACCTCCCTAATTTAAGAGCCAATCTTGACCTCATTGATGAAGCAAGAGATCGGGCTCGAATTAAGATGGCGGCATACCAGCAGCAGGTAGCGAGGTATTATAATACCCGCGTCCGCTCGAAGAGTTTCCGTCAGGGAGATTTAGTTCTAAGAAAAGCTTCGATATCCAAACCAACAGAAGGGGGCAAATTGTCTCCGAACTGGGAAGGGCCCTACCGGATAAGAGAAGTTCTTCACCGTGGAGCATACCAGCTTGAAGACCTAAATGGACAACTAATCCCCCGAACGTGGAATGCAGACAATCTCCGGCCATACTACCAGTAATGTAATGTGTTTATCCAAATATTAAATGAGCCTATACATTTGAACACATATTTTAGATAATTCTTCAAACGGCTCGGCGGCCCTACAGTCCAAAGGACACCCCCAGGCCGGTATAACTTGCCCCTGAGGAGGTTCAAGTCCGTGACTCAAGCGGCCCAAACCACGATAGACGGCTCGGCGGCCCTACAGTCCAAAGGACACCCCCAGGCCGGTATAACTTGCCCCTGAGGAGGTTCAAGTCCGTGACTCAAGCGGCCCAAACCACGATAGACGGCTCGACGGCCCTACAGTCCAAAGGACACCCCCAGGCCGGTATAACTTGCCCCTGAGGAGGTTCAAGTCCGTGACTCAAGCGGCCCCAAACGGCACGACGGCCCTAGTCCAAAGGACGGCCGGTATAACGGCGGCTCCTACAGTCCAAAGGACACCCCCAGGCCGGCCCCTGAGGAAGACTCAAGCCCCTGACGGACAGGGACGGCCCAGGAGGTTCAAGTCCGTGACTCAAGCGGCCCAAACCACGATAGACGGCTCGGCGGCCCTACAGTCCAAAGGACACCCCCAGGCCGGTATAACTTGCCCCTGAGGAGGTTCAAGTCCGTGACTCAAGCGGCCCAAACCACGATAGATGGCTCGGCGGCCCTACAGTCCAAAGGACACCCCAGGCCGGTATAACTTGCCCCTGAGGAGGTTCAAGTCCGTGACTCAAGCGGCCCTAGACGGCTCGGCGCCCTACAGTCCAAAGGACACCCCCAGGCCGGTATAACTTGCCCCTGAGGAGGTTCAAGTCCGTGACTCAAGCGGCCCCAAACCACGATAGACG
>UESW01003863.1:1506390-1675088 GCA_900491605.1 Calamus simplicifolius
AGTCCGTGACTCAGCGGCCCCAAACCACGATAGACGGCCCGGCTGCCCTACAGTCCAAAGGACACCCCCAGGCCGGTATAACTTGCCCCTGAGGAGGTTCAAGTCCGTGACTCAAGCGGCCCCAAACCACGATAGACGGCTCGACGGCCCTACAGTCCAGAGAACGCCCCCAATCCGGTATGACTCACTCCTGAGAAAGTATAAATCCTTGGCTCGAGCAGCCTTGACTTAGATGGTTTTGAGTCACACCCATAGGCAGATATTCGGTTACCCTCGAGGTACAATTCTACAAAAACACTAAGTGGCCCCACAATCCTAAGAGCTTTGTGCTTCCTTGAACCTAGGATTAGCTCCCCTGCAGGGGCCCCTAAACTGCCTTATCAACATTCAAGGACTTACATCTTAATACAACACACCGGAAAACGACCCGAAGACTAGGGTTCCCTGCCAACTCGTGGACGAATTCCCCAATCCCTAAGTGGGAATCAAGGATTAAGCAGATGAAATGTTGAGTAACACCAAATAAATAAAGAGTAACATCTGCTCATTTAAAGTTAATCTACTAGGAAACTTTATAAAGTCTCGTCAATAGACAGACATTCATTACAAAAAGAGGTCCTTTAAAAGGACCAAGGCAAGGATAGAAAAACTAAAAAGTCAAAATAAATTTAGGCATCCTCAATCAATTCTCTGAATGCCCCTTCTCTGTATGGGATCGGAAGCCGGCTTCTCAGTGAGGGGCATTTCTGCAGCAGGATCTTTGGTCGCCGCCACCCTGCCCGCCACGTCTTCGACCTCCATATCGAGAATTTCTTCGTCGTCCACAGGTCAAAACGTTCGAGGTTCTTCAAGTTGAAGTGTCGGGCTAGCATCCGTTTACACCTCTCAAAGCCTTGAACAAAGGCATCTAGGGCGGCCTCCTGGAACTCCGATTCAAAATTCGGGGAGCCCTTGTACTCCTTGATTGCATCCCGGACTTTGGCTTCGGCCGCGGCCACCTTTTCTTGAGCTTTGGCCTCGGCCACAACTATCTTCTCCCGGGCCTCGGCCTCGACCGCAGCTATCTTTTCCCGGGCCTCCGTCATTACTGTTGCAACTTTGTCGAGAGCGTTTTTAGCATCTTTCTCGGCTAGAACCAATTTTTCTACAGCATCGCGAGCCGTAGCTTCCGCGTTATCTGCTCGATTTTCCATATGTTCTAGCCTAAGAGTAGTTTCTTTTAACCTCTCTTCCGTTGGAAACAACTTCGCCCGAACCTCAGATAGTTGAGCATCTAAGCTCTGCAGCTCCATTTCCGCCTTTCTCCGCCAGGTCCGATAGTCCTCCCGAATAACCCGAAGGTCGTGTAATGCTTTTGACTCTCGGGCCTTCGTCTCCACCAATTCTTTGTCTAAGCTCACACTCGAGACTTGGCCTTGTTTAAGTCTTCGCGCAGTACAAAAAGGCCATTAGACATCTGCAAAATACATTCAGTGAATGCCCAAATTTGATAATCACAAAGAGAAAAGGTTGAAACTTTACCTGAAGCGCAGCTGTGAACATGGTGTCAAATGCCTCTTCTTGTGTCACCTTCCTCATTTTATCTTGGAACCTGGGCAGGATCGCAAGTTTAAGAACTGTCTCCGACAAGCAACTTTTGTACCCAGCGCCCTGATTGGGCGGTTGAGGAGATGGAGATAGGTTTCCTAAAGCATCTGAGGGAGCAGGGGCAGGAACGCCCACTTCCTTTGACAACGAAGGACCTGGCAGATCGATTTCGACTGCTTCCACACTCCCTACGGATCCCCCAGCGTCCTTAGTGGGGGATGGAATGACTCCGAAAGCTCCCTCTCGACAGGATCTCCTATCGGGATCCCCGTTGGAGGAATCGTCTCTCCTTTGCTATCTTCTATCAGGGTCGCTTCGGGAATAGCCGCCGGAGGCTGGGCCTGGCAATCCGATCCTGACTGACGGGGCTTTTTAGGTTCGTTCCCTGCCACGCCATGCTCGCTCCTCTCTCTCTTTCGAAGGTTTAATACCAAAAGTCTTGAGAAAACTTCATTGCTGCGATATAGTGAACATAGGGTTAGCTAAAAAAGACGCCAAATAGGTTAGCTAGGAATACAAAGAAGAGGAAAAGAGAGAGTTGAATTCTTCGAGGCTCACCGGACGCTGCAGCCAGCGACACCGGCACGAACGCAACCTCCCGGAGATTATCCTCCGATAGTAATTCTTTACTGGGGGGAATGATGGTAGAGATTAGAGTGTTGAAAAGCTCACGGTCTCTCTCGTCAATACTAGCATTCTGGTTAGAACTGGTATCCGGGATACCCCAACCTACGCCCAACCCCTCCAGATGTGCATAGAAAAACCGAGATTTCCACCCCTTGATCTTAGAAGGGAGATTAAGCCTAAGAACCCTTTGGGCCTCGATGCAAAACTCCACCACCCATCCCTGACTGGGTTTCGAATCCTATATAGTGTTCTAAATAAGGAAAGTCTAGCGGAAGCCCCATGAAAAGAACAAAGTACTAGAAATGAAAATATAATACGAATAGAATTAGGAGTAAGCTGTGCAGGGATAAGACGATATCGGTTCAATAAGTTTACAAAAAAAGGATGTAAAGGCAGTCGTAGACCACCCTTAAAAAACTCTTCATATAAAGCGACCTTACCTGGTCGCGCTAGAGTGACCCTATCCTCAGGAAGGGGAACGGAGAGCCGAATGTCATCAGGGATCCCGAACTGGGCCCTAAGGTTCTTGAGATCCTGAGAGGATATAACAGAGGCAATGTCCGCCGGTCTAGCCAATGTAGAAACAATCGCGGGAGGCCCTACCTCACGACTGGTAGACGAAGAGGAAATCCTAGGGGACTGAGATAACAACCTAGACACGGGCTTTACAGATCGGCGACGGGTTGGTCCCCACGATGGTTACCCCTCCCAGAGCCTGTCGACGTGCTTGAAGAATCTCCTCTCAGGAGGGCTCAACCAAGGGGCCCTTACCTTTCTTATCTACGGAGGAATCCATAAAGAGAGAAAGGGGAAGTGAAGAAGTCGACTGACCTGGGTTTGAAGAGGTAAAAAAACGCAGGAGGATACACAAAATCAAAGATTAAAGGAAAGGGATGGCTCCCCCCTTTTTTTTATATATATATCAGACGCGACGCCTCGAGCACCGCAAGGACACGTGGTAGTCCATCAGTGGAGCCGGACAAACGAAAAGACGCTATCCTCTTAGAGATAGGCGCCTCCCCTCCTTTCTCCCCCTTTTTCGAAATGTCACTTATCATGTACTGGACGTTTTGAAATTCAAATTTTTCCGCCCTTCTCCCTTGCACGTGCATGACACACCTGAATACAAGGAAGATGGGCGAGGGGGCATATGATATGGATAATAAATAAAACAGTTAGAAAATAAAAGTTGGTCCTTAATCCTGAACAACCCCCGGTCCTAGACGGCTCCCAATTCTGGGCGGCCCTCAGTCCTAGGCGGTCCCCAGAGTCTGGGCGGCCCCCAGTCCTGGGCGGCCCCCAGAGTCTGGGCGGCCCCCAGTCCTAGGCGGCCCCCAGTCCTAGGCGGTCCCCAGAATCTGGGCGGCCCCCAGTCCTGGGCGGCCCCCAGAGTCTGAGCGGCCCCCAGTCCTAGGCGGCCCCCAGTCCTAGGTGATCCCCAGAGTCTGGGCGGCCCCCAGTCCTGGGCGGCCCCCAGGGTCTGGGCGGCCCCCAGTCTTGGATAGCCCCCAAAGTCTGGGCGGCCCCCAGTCCTAGGCGGCCCCCAGAGTATGGACGGCCCCCAGTCCTGGGCGGTCCCCAGAGTCCGAGCGGCCCCCAGTCCTAGGCGGTCCCCAGAGTCTGGGCGGCCCCCAGTCCTGGGCGGCCCCTAGAGTCTGGACGGCCCCCAGTCCTGGGCGGCCCCCAGGGTCTGGGCGGCCCCAGTCCTGGATGGCCCCCAGAGTCTGGGCAGCCCCAGTCCTGGGCGGCCCCCAGAGTATGGACGGCCCCCAGTCTTGGGCGATCCCAGAGTCCGGGCGGCCCCCGGTCCTGGGCGGCCCTCAGAGTCCGGGCAGCCCCCAGTCCTAGACGACCCCAGAGTCTGGGCGGCCCCCAGTCCTGGGCGGCCCCCAGAGTCTGGATGGCCCCCAGTCCTGGGCGGTCCCCAGAGTCTGGGCGGCCCCCAATCCTGGGCGGTCCCCAGAAGTCTAGGCGGCCCCCAGTCCTGGGCGGCCCCAGAGTCTGGGCGGCCCCTGGTCCTGGGCGGCCCCCAGAGTCTGGGCGGCCCCCATTCCTGGGTGACCCCCAAATTGAGAATAATATTCATGTCAGAACCACTAAAACATGATAAACCGTCGTATTCGGAATAAAAAATCGAGAAATATTAAACATCATAACGCTTTAAATGGTTCGAATAAGACAAGCACTAAAACACCGCCTTTTATCTAGAAAAAGGAGACACTGAACTTCTATTTTAGAGCCAGATGCCTTTTCTCTGACTCTGGCACCCACTAACCCGACATTCCCTTGGGATGATCAAGGTCATCATGAAAATCCTTATCTTCATGAGCAAGTTTCTTAATACCCTTATTATTTATTATCACTGAATGACCACGTAGCGAAAAATGAAATAATAAAAGATGAACACTTATCCTACACGTGGACCTCTGAAAATAAAAATAAAAAAATAAATAAATTAGGGGGATAAGAAGGAGAGAGGAGAAGGAAGAAGGGACTTTTTCTTCTTCCTGAAAGAGATCTCATAATAACAGAGGAATCTGGTGATCCAGCATCAACACTTTCAAATGTTTGTGGTTCGTAATAATAGAAGAGAATTGTATATCAGTGATTGTAAATCGAATTGGAGGGATATATACTCCAGTAAAATATTTATTTTCATCTGAATTCTGCCCAATTAAATTATCTTAGGCCACAAATTAATAGGACAAATATAATTTTATTGTTTTTATTTTATTTTTTCCTTTTTTTATCTTTTAGTCTATTTGATATGTTATTGTATCCTATATTAAATATCGGACTTCGACGCTATAAGGTTACGTTTGATGCATCATCAACAATCTTGAATGATAATATAGATTACCTATAAGATAGATTATCATTTGATAGATTATTAGTAATTAATTACTATGTTTGGTATACATAGATAATGCAACGGTAATATTATTATATTTGGTATGACAAACATATTACTAGTCAAATAACATTAAATTATCAAAATACTCTTAAATTAAATTTATTAAAAATTTATATATTATTATGTATTTGATTTTAAAAAATTATATTTATAAATGATAATATTTAAAAAAAATTATATTTATAAATGATATTCGAAGTGATCTGTAAGGATGCTGAAGGCAACTGATCAAAGAAATTTTACGGTGCCGTTAATGAATATCCACGATCTAACCCAATGGAAGAGGGTATGTAGCTTGGGACCTTCGATATAAAGGTTTCAATGAGATCAGCAAGATCGATAAAGAAGAAAGATGCGAATAAAAGCGATCAAAAGAAAAAACAAAAAAATAAAATAAAATTATCATATACCTAATAATATGAATTCATCTCTTCAAATCCGTTCCAGCAATCTCAAAAGTGGACTCCGAGCCCGGTCGCACAATCTCCGCGGCCCGCGCTCATGTTCGGTGATCAGAGCCGCATCATGACACAGTGACTGACAGGCCTGCCATGGCGATGGTCGTCCGGGATCGACCCCGCCATTTTCGCAGAGGAGTCCGGAGCCGGGAGGGACATGGCATTCATTTGTCGGCGTGGCAGCTGGCCAGAGAGAGAGAGATCGCCGAAGAAGAGCCAGCAGTGCCGGGAGAGCCACGAGGTCGATCGGGAGGCGCGACCGCGAGGAGTAAAGAAGGCGTAAGTTCCGAGACAAACGCCAGCAGATATGATTTATACGAGACGTTTATGGCGGGATGGGTCTGGCTCGGAGGGAACAGGGAATTCCCAATCACGGACTATGCATCCCTCTCTGCCCAACTTTACCCCCGTCTCTCCAAAAATAATCATCCCATCGCCCTACATCGCTTCGACATCGATTATTATTGCCGATCAAATTGAAATTTTTTTTTTCACTTAAAATGATCGGCTATATGTTCTTTAGGATCTTCTGGGCCCAAATTATCGGCATGGTTAGGATGAAGATATATAGCTTGTAGATGGGATAAAAAGGAAGAGGCTATCCACATGCTTGATCGCTTGAGGTTAGTGCAGCAGCGGCAAATAGCCATTCAATGAAAATGTCCTTTATTTCTAGAAGGCAGTGAATCAGTTTTGGTTAGCTAACGCAATGACTCCAAAGGTCATAAATTAGCCCTTGACCAACTAGTCAGGGTTAGGACTTAGGAGTCAAGACAATTTGAAGGGGTAAATAAATAATTTTAAAAAAAAGCATAAAAGCAAAAAGAAAAATTAAACCATGAAACAGATATCAATTGGCAACACCACCAAAGATCCAGTTACCACATACCATATCTAGGACTTACCCATTGAGCTCATTACTGTCATCCTACTGACCTTGACTGGTCAAAGTCCTTTTCACGCACGGACCATAAATCTTGTTGCACGATGATCTGACAAACTCCAGCTGTCTGATCAAATGACCTGTTCACTATAAAGGCCAAGAACTAAAGTCAAGGCACGAGTCAACAATCTGCGGAAATGATTGGTGAAACTTTAAATTCTACTTCTACCAAGTCACATATTCACAGGCCCCTGACACTGTGCTAATTTAATTTACTGCTGAAACCTAAAACCTAATTATCAAGCCACAATCTTTTGAGGGCTTTTACATAATCATCCAGATATTGAGAAAGGTGGAGAGTTTTTTCTAATGCTATCAGTACCCTATCCCATAGGAGAGCGATGAACGTAGCTGGCAGGAGTATTACTCCGTGAGGAGAAAATTTTGCTTAAAAGAGAAGGAAGGAAAGGACTTCTCTTCATGCCAAGTCAAGGCTTCTCCTGCCCCGAGGGACATGACTCTTGTCTTTGCCTTCTCACGCCCTGCTCACACCCCCGTATCACCCACCCATGAACTCTCCCATAAATACTCCCCAATGGCTCCAACCCCTCATCACCCTCTCTTCTCCCTCCCCACCGTTTAATTACATGCCAAGCCTCCCTCATCTCTCTCTCCCATGGATGTCAGTTCACCCTTTCAAACTCTTCTTCCTCCCTCCCTCCTTCATTTTCTCTCCATTTAGCAGATAGTTGGGGGTTCCAGGGGTAGGTTGGAGCAATATCCACCACCTTCATGACTAGAATAAGTACTATATTTTGATGTGTTTTACAAAGATCATGAAAAAGTATAGAAGAATCCGTAAAGCTCAGGAGGGATAGCACCATGGATGATATAACAAGGGAACTGTAAAAATAAAGCTCAAGAGGTTCCGTTCATCGAATGGCGCTATCTATCCTGAGCTTTATGGTTTCTTCCTACTCTACAGAAGAATCAGGACGGTTTGTAGTCTCTTCTCTTGTCATCTTGCTCTTCTTATTCTGAGTCTTTTCCGAGTGGGAAATGGCAACTGGTGTTTGGCTAATTAACACAACTGGTAGTCCACACTACTCCATGCTTTTCCTTGTGATACACTATTATGGCTTCATACTTTCACCGGTCTGAGTTACTGCAAGTGGAGGTAACATTATGAAGTAATTAATTTCGAGTCTATGGAAGTTTTTGGATATAATTTATTGAGGGCACTAAAGCATGTCGTTGTTCTTATTATTGAATTATCTAAAGCTCACTTACATGCATGCAGGTACGTATTTCCATCGATGGTGTTGTCGTCATGGATTTTGATGGCAGAGACTCCTTAATCTCTTATCTCAAATAAAAGTTCATGCAGTCTCCGAGCAAATCAGATGGAGATGATGACATCATGATGTGGAGTTGATGAACGATCGCATGGGTCGACCATACAAATTAAGTCGAGTCTCGCTCACTTGGGACTAATTATCTTATCGTCATTGATGTGACCATACAATAAATATATGATCAGTTTATGGAAGTTCCAACGAGCGTGAATATTAATAATAAAATGGACTCCTGGTAGATACGACAAGATTACTATTATCTTTAATCTATCATGTCGAATCTATCATGTGGGCCATCAACTGACCATGGTTGAAATTGTTCAACTGCAATGAGGTTCTTGATGTACGTGGTTCCCATGACTTAACCCCATGTGTCATGTTTTTTCGTGCTTGGAGGGTGTCCAGAAGCCCTAAAGTTCAGGGGGCTCGTTTGACTTGATTTTTTCTCTCATTGCGTCCTTCCCTGGGCTTGTGGACAAGCGTGGTACTTCAGCTAAAATTAAACTAGAGGGGCCTTGTGGCCTGGAATCAATAGGGATGGGATCCACCGGGACTCGTTCGTTGACCCCTTTTCAAACTCCGTGCAGGTCACGGCTTCGAGGCGACTTTTCACCCTCAAATCATGCTGACGCCATCTCTGAGGCCTATGTAAGTTTTCATTTATAGACTCCTTCGACGTCTAACTCTCGGGACGCCAGTATTCATGTGACTCACAGCAAATCATCGTATAAAGTAGAATATTTTAAAATATTTTTTATGTTAAAAAATTTAAAAACTGTAAAAAAAGTTGTACCGGATTGGCCCGGCCGGCAAATTTGAATACGATACCTGTTCAATTCTTTCAGAGGCTTTTTACATGCAGGAGAATTCAGCCTATATATATATAGCAAGTGTTAAAATGCACAGGGTTCTACGACGAGTCAATAACGAGCCTTCAGTGAAATCCATCATGGTGCAATTTATATTCAATTTATGTCACAAAACACTGAATTGTTGCATTTGAATCAGACGGGCAACAACCGGAATGGCACTGGTTATCATATTGTTCTCCGGGTTTGGATATTTTTCATACCGCAATAGAATTTAACACCTAGTGTAGTCTTTGAATTGCAATTTATTATGGGTTACACACTTAATGGATAATTGTCACTCTAGGAACCAAGATTGGACCGTGAAAAACGGTCGGGTCAAAGAGAGAGAAGACACAAAAATGATCGTTATAAAAGAAGCTGCACAAGAATTTATTTTTGCTAGACCGTTAGCTGCCCTCGTGAGTTTTATCAGTAATTTGCCGTCAAGTTTAGAATCCCAGTGGATTCATTAGTGATCAGAGTTAAACAAGTTGAAGATATTAGAGGGGATGAGAAGGATAGAGAAGTGAGGATTAACAACAGGTAAAGCAGTGAACAACTGCCATGCTCGGGGATTTAAAAGTACAACAGGGGAACATAGCTGCAAGGTAGGATGCATCTCCTTGCAGTTTCTTTGTACCGCTCCGATGCTAATAAACGGTAAAACAGGGCAGAACAAGTGATTCTAATCGAACATAGCCACCATCGTTTCCTATTAGGAATGTCTTTTTCTGTTGGTCAGCCATTGATTGCATCACTCGTGGAGCAGAATCAAGCTCAGATGTTGTCAAGGTCAGTTAACAACAGCATATAGTGGAGTGGTGATGCAAGGCAGGTGAGTTTAAAGACGAACCCTTGCCTGCTTGATCGTAATATCTTGCTATGATTTATCTGTAGACGAAAAGACAGACTTCGAGCCTACACTGCTCGTCTGTTTACAGATTTTCTTGCATCTGAGAGCGATTCTTTGACCCGAAGCCTGGTAGGTATTGAATAGGCTCGTTGAAATGCTCTTCATTGCATTATAAAAAAAAAAAAAAAAATCATGGTGTTAAGGCTTGCAAATTGTCAGCTCCAACATCAGCTCATTGCAACGACAAATACGACGAGAACCCAAGTTAGAAGTCGCATCAGAGTTGAGAACTGTGTTTCCGCACCACGCCCCTGTTTCCTTTCGATGGAGGACTTAGAATTGGGCCCTGCTTGTCATTGGAACAAAAATTCTGGTTCAGATTGGGTTGGGCTTTGGGTTAGTTCCTCACCTCGCGTAAACACTGGTTGCAACTGGGATTTCGGCCCACATCCCACGGTCCTCGGCCTGTGAAAAGAAAGCCCAGAAATAAGGGTGGAAAGTGTCCATTTTAAATAGAAAAAGTCTTGCTGCCACTGGATGCAGCACAAACGCATCGTGCGCGATTTTTTCTTTCAAATCGACTTCTGCATCGCATGCGGTGCGGCAAAATTTTTTCTTTCAAATACTTCTTTAAGCGAGGCTCTTGAGCCGTGTTAGATTTCAAACTTAAGGAAAGTCGGCTAAGTTTCCGCACAATTTGAGGTTAGTATGACTAATCACGTCCATCCACCCTTGATCTGGTATTAAAATGCATTAAAATACTTAAAATTTAAGCATGGCTCCATTGTTTTCTCCATGACGAGGATCATGGTGTTTGCAAATGTTTTCGGACCAGATTAAAAAAGGAGAATGGCCGAGAAGAAATTTTGCCTACTTTTACCGTATATTTTGGTAATTTAACAAAGCGTGGGGGTGCCAGGGGAGAGCAAAACTTCGCAGGCAAGCAAGCGATGAGAGAGAAAAGGGCAAGCACTGTTGCCACCTCGAGAAGATTCCCGCGCCACGTGTCGAAAGTAGCGGCTGGGGCAGCGCCCCGTCATCAAGACTATCGCTGGGTTTTGGAATTATCCCAAAATAGCCTTATATAAATTCGCGCGGCCTCGGCTCTCTCTGGAGCTTTCCTTCACCCGCAAGAAAAGCCGAGCGACGACGGAGACGGCGCGAGCGCGTTAAACCCATCATAAAACTTAGAAGGAAGGCTTAAGAAAGAGGAGAAGATAGACACCAGAAAAGATCCCTCGGGAGGAGTTATTCGCCGTCTGTTGGATCAAAAGCATGTCGGATCAAGAACGGTGAATATATTTATATATATATTTTTTAAGGACTTGGGAGTTGATTTGGTTTCCTGTTCTGTTTATTTGATTTTATTTCGGCGAGAGCTTGCGATTCTTTCTTGTTGAAGGGGATAGGACAGATTTTACTGTGAAGAACTCATAATAGTTGTATGCGATTTAATGGATCAGCGAACCTATATATATTTATATATTCTTGTCTACATAGGTTTAGGGATGAAATTCGAGCAGTAATATGATTCTTGATTTGGAAAGAAATCATTTATTGAGGGAAAGTTTCAATTTCTGTATGAAAACTAGACTTTTAGGCTATATTTCTTTTTTTACAAAAACATATACAAGTGGATGACGACGGCAACAACAACAACAATGTCCTGATCCCAAGCTAGTTGGAGCAGCTTAATGAATCCTTTCCTTAATTTAGCTTGGTTTTGAGTGTTATATATATATGAAGGTCTAAAGATTTTGGATTTTTTTTAATCACTCCCTCACATATAATTTTCGGTATCTTTATTTTTTATTTTTTTTGTTTTCTTGTACTTAGACACATCTTTATGTTTTATGTGCGCATGCTGAAATATTTAAGATGTCCTCCCTTTAATTTGTCTTCAACTTATTTTATCTTTTATTATGGTGGAACATATCTATCTCAATACTCTCATTTCAGTTACATTGATAATTTTCTAATTATCCAACATTTCGTGCCATAAAATATAGGCGGACTTATAATTATCATATAAAATTATTTGTTTAAAGTTCATAAATGGTTCTGGCATCAGATTCTTCTTGGAAGATATTAGCTTGTTTGTACCTCATTTGTTGGCTTTTTCCAAGATCTTTATAGATGCAACACCAAATCGAATGCTCCTGTGTCCTTTGGAAACCAAAGAATGGACGGATGGTCCATCAAGATGTTTATGCCTTTATCTTGGTTCTAGTATACTCAACTTAGAGATCTGATGGATCTTCTTGCTATGATTAGATCCTTGAGGTGTGCAGATTATCCAGTTTGGGAGTCTATCAGACATGAGTCTGACACAGTAAGTTCTTTTTATAGATTTCTGAATCAGGGGAGTGTGTTGTGGTCTTACATTTAACTCATTTGGTGAGCACTAGTTTCTGAAAAGATCAAAATCTTTGCTTGGTTGGCCCTTTGCAATGGGCTCCAAATAAAGAAAAGGTTGGTTAGAAATGTCTGGTTTATTAATTCTAAATTCCCAATGTGTGGTGCTTCTTTAGAGACAGTCTCTCAGATCTTTTTATCTGGTTGGTTCATATCAGCACTATGGTTCGTAATCTCTGACTATCTTCATATTACTTCGAGTCCTTAGAACATTCATCTTGAAGAAAGAGGTATATCTCTAGATCTTAGAGATTTGCTTGGATAAGTTGGTGGCATATAGAAAAAAGAAAGAAACAACAAAATCTTCTCCTTCAAATCCTCCTCTATATTAGCCCTTGCTTGGAGAATCCTATCGATTTTCGAGTCTTGGGATTTAATATAAGGGGTAAGGGTGCTGAAACCCATGCAAACAGAAAGCATTGTTAAACCCTTTTTGACATCTTCATTTTATATGTTCTTCTCCTCTTGTAATTAATTTTCTCTAATAAACTTTAGGGGAGTCCAACTTCTCTTGCATTCAGTTGCACTTCTTCATGTCATCCAACCACTTTAATTATATGGACAACATCTTCAATCTCTTTATCCTTATGAATAATTCATTCTAAATATCAAAAATAATTACTTTTAGTAATTTCATGATTTTCAATATTTACTCTATTTTTATCTCTGTTTCTGATTGTATTAAACTTACATTTTTTTAAATTGTATCTTGATTCTACTGAACATAAAATATTAGATTCTAATGTATTTTTTCATAATTCTAATTTATGATTAACTTCAACTTTAGTATCATTCATTAGTACTATATTATCTATAAATAACATATATCATAAAATATCATTTTGATTATGTCTACTAAGTTTATTTATAAGTAAAGTAAAAAATAAAGAATAAAAATAAATCCTTGATGCAAATATACTGTAATAGAAAATTTAGTAGTACCGCCATCAATTTATCATACAAATCTTTAATTATGTTAATGGATCTAATAGGTAGTTTTTTTTCTTTTTTAACATTCATCATAAGATTTTTTTGGAAACTCTATCATATGCTTTCTTTAAATCAATAAAAATCATATGTACGTCATGCCTTTGTTCTTTATATCTCTTCATTAACCCCTTAAGAAGGAAAAATAGCTTCCTGGCATAAAACTAAATTTTTTATTTTCTGAAGTCTTTGTAGTACATCTCAATGTGTGCTTAATTATTTTCTTCAGAAGTTTCGTAGTATAGCTAATGACTTGATATCATGATGGTTAGAGCAGTTTTGAATATTTTTTTTATTCTTATAAATTGGTTTTATAATGCTCTTTCTTTATTTATAAACATCATCTTAGTTTTTAAATCTTATTAAATAAATTTGTTGTTGAAGTTACTTCAATATGATTTAAACATTTTTAAAATTCGATTGGAATCTTGAAAGGTTCCACAACTCTTCTTACTTTCATATTTTTTTATATTTTTTTTTACTTTAGATATTCTAGTTCTATAAGTATACGCTATATAATTCTATTCTTTATAAAATTAGTAAGGCATCCTAAGACGCGTACAAGTGGGCGAATGCTTAAAATTGAATATGCTTACATGTGGTTTCTTCTTGAGGAAATATAATCTTGTTTGTTAGTCATTTTGCTAGGATGGGCAAGTTCATGAACTAGATGGCATTAATATAAGATCTTTTTTGCATCGTTGTTCTTTTTATGTTTTTGTTCCTCCTACAATTGAGTGAAATACCACATGGGGACTGATGTTGAAGATAACATTTGTACAAAAATTCTGCCATTCCTTGCTTTTATTGTGACACTGTTCAAAAGCAATAAATCTTTGGTACTAAAATTTGTGAAGGTTTTACAATGTTCAGTATAGTCCATTTTTCTTCTTGGGCTTTGGAGAACAAAAACAGTACCAAAGAAGTCCTTGCCTTTTGTATTCTTTATTGTGGTTCTATGTATATATTATCTTGTAAATGTTTTATTTTCTCTATGTTTTCTGTTTCTGATGGTTCCCATGCTCTTCTGATTCCTGTTGCATCTGTGGTGTGATTTGTGCGGAACTAGATTTGGTAGAGCACGCATGGCATGGTGGGTGAAATGATTGCACCATGTTAGGTATGGATTTTAAACGACACAATTCTTTATCGCTGTATCAACCAGTCATTAATAAGGATTGGACACATAATAATCTTATGGAAAAAATGGTGGTGATGCCATCTCCATGGTCTGAACCATGGAACTATCCCAAGTGGAAAGGAATATGAACCAGCTGAGCTAAGGCTGGTTGGTCAGAGCTGTTTATATTAGAAAATTCATAATATTATCACTGCAAGCACTTTTCCTACAACAAAAACAACAAAGTTTAAATTTTAGACTAGTTAGGATCGGCTACATGAATTTTTCTTCTCTATTTTGCTTGGTTTTGAGTCATATTATTGTAAAAACTTTTCCTACCGTAACAAAGAAATTAATTTCAAGAAACTCAGTTCTTTTGTCTTTATTGTAGCAGAATCTGTTGGAGCATACTCAATCATCCATAGCTAGATACCACCATAAACATTTTCTGTCAATTAATAATTATCATCAATTCAACTCTTTCTACTAGTTGTAAGAGATTTTTCTTTTGGAGAAGTTGAAAGCTTTTAGTGTTTCACATTAGAGCGTCCAATTTCATGCCACTACTTAACATATGCTTTCCTGTATGCAAAGTAGTAAGAGATTGGCTTTTAGACAGGTCAAAAGCTTTTAATAGTTTACATTAGAATGTCCAATCTCATGCCACTTGACATATGTTTTCCTATATGCAATTGAAATGTCAAGGCTTCAAGTTATGAAGCACAAATGTTAGAATAATAAGATGTTGCAAAAACAAAAATGACATCTGCTTGAAACTGAGACTGGTATTTCTATATCTGCTAGCCAGCCTGGTTCGCATAGATTTCCATGTCTAAGGGCAGCCCTTCATGGTAAAACTACAAAGTCTCTGTCCCTGTGACAGCGTGAAATTGTCAATAGATCACAGGCTTCTTTAGAAGGAGAGTTCCTGGGTACACATTTGAGCGTAGTTTAGGTGTACCTGCAAAGTCCTAGAGTTAAAGGTTGTGGGAGGGAAGTGAGAAGAAAAGTAGTGTGTAAGTAAAATGGGACGGCAAGTTTGAAGCTGTAAGAATCCCTATATTCTCCTATAGCGTAGGCTCTCTAAGTGCAAAAATCCAAGAAGAAAATATCGAGCAGGTAAACTTCCATATTTCTTCCATAGTGTGCTCAGTGTTGTTGGAGGAGGATCTAGTTTCCTCTCAAGCCTATTTCCTACAAACATGCAGAATCCAAAGGATCCCAAACTTTCACCCTCGAACTGCTTGTTCTGTCCAAAATGAACAAAAAGCTTTGAAGAAGGGAAAGCTGATGGTGGAACCTGGAAAGCGAAACATGCACCCCCACAGTTTCTTGGGTGTTGGCATGTAAGAAAAATGTGCAGTATGGTTCATATTGGATGGTAGAAAGTCTACTTTTAGTGCCTGCAGGTGTTATTCATCTTGACAAAATTTGATTTTGAGTAGGATGTCTTGAGTTTAAGCAGACTGTTCTGATTCATATTTTGCATTTCAGATGGGATGTGTACTTCGAAATGGTTGTGTAAGCAAATATCTATATGAATATGTATACAATAAAGGTGCCAGTATTGGAAAATTCAGTCCAATTAGCTTACAATAAACCACTAACTTTTGACATAGATGATTTGCCTCAAGTAAATGATTCACTAAGTCTATATGCCAATGGACTCGTGACATCCATGCACTGAGTCATCAAATGACTCACGTTAAGAAAGCCCAAGCTTATATGCATTGGCCCTGCTTGCGGGGAAGCTTTTTGGAAAGGTTGGAACTCTTTTGTCGAAAACAAAAAGCATTTTAGGCGACCAGAATTCCCAGGTGGTTCAATCCTGATTGGATGTGAGTATTTGTGCTTACAGGGCTAAGGGAATGGTGGCAAGGCTAGCTATCTTTGGTTAATTCCGGAAGTTGATCAATTGTGTCTCTGATCGTCACGTGATCTGTTCAAATTTTTTTGTTAATTTTTGTTAAATTTGCCGATTCAGTGCTGCCTTTGTTTTCCTAAGTGGATGCTGAGTGCCTATGTTTTCCTAGTCTGCTGTTCTTGTACCTGATGATCTTTTTATTCCCTGTTTAACAATTTGCTTGTCCATTAAATACTTCCTGCATTGCTTCCAGGAAGAAAAGGGTGCGAAATCGGCATGATGGCACCCATCCTGTAGCAGAGACACTTGCCAAGTGGAGAGAGGTAAACAGGCAACTGGACTGTTCCAATGATGGCGAGAAATATCTCCGGAGGGTGCCTGCAAAGGGTTCTAAGAAAGGCTGCATGCAGGGAAAAGGAGGCCCAGAAAATGCCCACTGTAGTTATCGTGGTGTGAGGCAGCGGACTTGGGGCAAGTGGGTTGCAGAGATCCGAGAGCCTAGCCGGGGCAGTCGCCTGTGGCTTGGGACCTTTAACACTGCATTAGAGGCTGCTGTTGCTTATGATGAAGCTGCAAGGGCTATGTATGGCCCCTCTGCCCGCCTCAATCTGCCTGAATGTGGCTCTGTGGTTGAAGATAAAGCCTTGGCAACTGCAGAATATTACGAGTCTACAACAACCACGTCACAGCAGCATCCCAGTGTTTCTTATGTTGAGGAGGCAGAGCTTAAAGCCCCAAAACTGGAAGAAGGGCATGAAACAAGAGGTGTTGATCCTCCGCAGTCAACTGCAGAACCTGTTACAGGCATGGTGAAGGCTGAGGCCGATGAGGAACTTTCTAAACATTTTGATTGCTTATGGAATTTACCCGAGGACATGCTCAGCATTGGAGACATGATCAGGAGTATGGAAGCAGATCCATTTAGCACCACCACCACCACCACCACCACCCAGAATAGGAAGTGCGGGGAAGATCAGCTTGGAGGGGGGGATGTGATTACCAACTGGCATGATGGCATTCCTTCAGATATCTCATTTCAGATGCAGAATCCAGATGAGAAGAGGCTGGGAACCTGGCATTATATGGAGCAAAGCCTGGCCAGCGAGGACTATAGCTATATGATTTCACCAGACCTCTGAGACAAGATTTGGAAGGTGGGCTTACCAATTATTACCTGGGCATGGCTGAGTCGGAATTTCCTGGTTAGAGGTTGTTTCCTGAACCGCCAAGGTTTTGGAGTTGAAATCAGTACTACAAATATTTATCATCTCCTAATATCAGAGGCAGGATACGCTGCTGCATGGCCCGTGAAACTTGAGGATGTGAAAATCTATTATTTGTAGTTCTCTTAATAACGTATTATTTGTAGTAATTGATGGGGTTTAGCTGGTTGTCGCTAGGTTATTGAGCATGGGAATTCGGCCGCCATGTCCTTTCAGAGCAATGGGTTTATTACTTTGCATCAGCATTTTTTATATTTGGTATATAGTCGGGTGAAATTTATCTGAGCGAAGGGTTTATCTTTACAGTGTACTCTAAATAAAACCTAGTTATTTTCAACACTTGAGGTATATGTTGAGGTGATGCTATTAAGTCCATGCTTTTAACCCACTGGTTGCTGTTTCGTGTGGCTTAACCGGTCCCAAGGGCTTTTACTCGGGGACCATGGCCGTCTTTGTCTACATCGTTGAAGAAAGTAAATATTAATTATTGAAGTTTTGTTCGTCTTTTGCTGGGAAGCCTTTGGTTGGATTGGAAGTGACCTGTTTTGTGAAGATGGTGATCTTAGATAAAAATTCTTGATCGACGACGGCGGCAAGCTTTCTTTTCTTCCCATGCTGGTGGTTTTGCTGCAGCTTTGAAAAATGGTTTATGTCAGAACGAGACAAATGGCTTTGGATTTGCAATGACCGACGCCTTCGGTTATTTGGCGGTTCCTCTTTTTCGTCCAATGGAGTGTTTCATAAGTTATATCAAATTGCCATTTCTAGGTTACTGGGAATGTGGGCTAAGCTTCTTTTGTCTGTCATGAGAGCTGTGCTAATCACAAAAGGATGAATTTTATCATCTTGCTCGCTTTTGTTCAAGATTTAAAAATTTCATGCATAATCACGTTTGGGTGCCAAATAGATTCGTTTTTTTAACAATGAGAAATAAAAATGATCAGGTCTTTACAAACAAATTAATAAAGTAATGCTTGAAAGGTAAACTTTCTGAAGTTAAAAAAGAATGAAAAGTAGCATTAGATAAATATTTCTATTTGTTAATAACATTGGTGTTCATTTTATATGTTTGGCAACAATAACTAAGATTGGAATTGGAGATTTTTTTTTCTCTGCGTGAAACATATATTTCTATAATAAATACAATCTATCAATAATTATATGTAGGCGGTGCATGTATTTAGTGTTTTACCAACATTGTATTAGATAGATTTTGTATTCTTCTATACGATTTGTTGCTACGAAAATCCATTCTCCAGCTTGGGGACGGTACATGTCAGGATCCGAATAGTGCTCTTTCGTTCGAATGGACTTACAAGATAATCTTTGCACAAAAAGTAAAGAGGGTGGTTCCTGTGAAAAATCCTTCGACACCCAAGTCAGTGAAAATCTCCAGCAATCAGATGAGAAAAGAAGGCTCCAGCAAAAGGATTTTTTTTTTATGATTTTTCAGGAGCAATGACCTTTGTTAGAATTATTTTTTAGGCTTAGATTGCCTTCGAGAACCTACCTGGGGGGTTATGGGACTTGAAATTTGTACACTATCGAGGAGGTGAGTTGTTACTCGATTTTTTGGGCGCATTTTAGGAAGTTGGCATCTGATAAGGCCGGAATCCCAATGGTTACGGGGATCGGCAGTTGATGAAGCTGACAGACGCTTTATCGAGAATTTGGAATCCCGTTGATAATGGACGGAGTGTTATATTTGGCTCTCTTTTCTGTTTTGAGAAGTTCATTCTGCGATTCTTGCAATCAGGGTAGTTCATCCTCCGAGATATCCGGCGTGGTTTGAAACAATAATGGGGTTTACGTTGAAGGGATGAGGATCGATCCTGGTGAGGTACTAAGATAGCTCGGCCCTTTCAAGGCACTAAAATAGCTCGGCCCTACTGAGGTTCGGAGATAGTTCGGCCCTTCTGAGGTACTGAGATAGCTCGGTCCTACCGAGGTTCGGAGACCATCTTTGGTATTAGTGTCGAGACTGATGATAGAATTGGTACTAACTCTAGAGTCGATGAGGAGACCGACATCGAAATCGGTGCTAGGGCCGACTAAGGGGCCGAGTCGGTGCTGAGGTCGACTAGGGCCGAGTCGGTGCTGAGGCCGACTGGGACCGAGTCCGAAGATAATGCTGCCTTGAAAGCTGGGGCCGAATCCGGAGATGAGGCTGCTTGGAGGCTGTGGCTGCCTCAACTTTCACCATTAACTCACGTGGCTTCATCAGCCATATCACATGGCAGTTTATCTTTTTCCAAACATGATAGTTAATGAGTCATGAACCGAAAGTGGCTCTAGTCTTTTTGCCATATACATGGATGCTTGTGCAATGATAATTTTACCCCGCATCACATGACCCCCACTGTCTAATCCAAAGCGTAGGTTTGGGCGTAGGGAGTAAGTCCCAGATGGCTTAATTCGATTGGAGAAACTTTTAGCCATACCGAGAATTGCACGATCCTACCGAGATTCGAAAAGAATCTTACCTTGCTCCGCCAGGGTGCAGAGATTGTTGCTCGTTAAAATTTTACTTGGCCCTGCCAAGGTTCGAAGAATATTGCTCGGCCGTGTTGAGGTATGGAGAAATTTTTACTTGGCCCTACCAATGTTCGGAGAATGTTGCTCGACCCTGCTGAGGTACAAATTTTTTTTTTAATTGGCCCTACTAAGGTTTGGAGAATGTTGCTCAGCTGTGCTGAGGTACAAAGAAAATTTTTTTACTTGGTCCTGCTAAGGTACGAAGAATGTTGCTCGGCCATACCGAGGTATGGAGAAAATTTTTTATTTGGCCCTGTCAAGGTTGAAAGAATGTTGTTCGGCCCTGCCGAGGTACAAAGAAATTTATTTTTTTATTTGGCCCTGCCAAGGTTCGGAGAATGTTGCTCGGCCTTGCCGAGGTATGGAGAAATTTTTTTTATTTGGCCCTGTTAAGGTACGGAGAATATTGCTCGACCCTGCTAAAGTACAGAGAAAGTTGCTCGGTGTGTTGAGGTACGAAGAAATTTTTACTTGGCCCTGCCAAGGTTCGAAGAATGTTGCTCAGTCATGCCGAGGTATGAAGAAATTTTTATTTAGCACTACCAAGGTACGGAGAATGTTGCTCGGCCCTGTCGAGGTATGAATTTTTTTTTTTACTTGGCCCAGCCAAGGTTCGGAGAATGTTGCTCGGCCCTGCCAAGGTATGAATTTTTTTTTTTACTTGGCCCTGCCAAGGTTCAAAAATGTTGCTCGGTCAGGTACGAAGAAAATTTTTTTACTTGGCCCTACCAAGGTTCGAGAATGTTGCTCAGCCCTGCCGAGGTATGGAGAAAATTTTTTTACTTAGCCTTGCCAAGATACGGAGAATGTTGCTCGGCCGTGCCGAGGAACGGAGAATTTTTTTACTTGGCTCTCCCAAGGTTCGAAGAAAGTTTCTCGGCCCTACCGAGGTACAGAGTAAATTATTTTACTTGGCCCTACCAAGGTATGAAGAATGTTGCTCGGCCGTGCCGAGGTACGAAGAAATTTTTTCTTGGTCCTGCCAAAGTTCAAAGAATATTACTCGACCCTGCCGAGGTACAGCGAATATTGCTCAGCCATGCTGAGGTACGAAATTTTTTTTTTACTTGGCCCTGTCAAGGCTTGGAGAAATGGACCCGTAAGTCAATGATTGGGCGAGACTTGCCTTTCATCTACAACTCAAAGAAAATTATTATTCAATAAAAAATGTTTGGATCGAAGAGTGAAGTTTTATTACAATGAGCAAAATGGCTCGGTTCAAGCATACTTCACTAGTAATATACTCAGGGTTTAATCTAGTTCTATGTCTTTGGGGTAGTATATCTCTTGAAGGTCTTCATTACTCAGAAGTGATCCAAGTTCCATATCCTTGAGGCATGATATGTCTTTGATGTCCTCATCCGAAGAGGTGAGCTCCTCGCACCGAACCCTTTCAAACTGGTTCTCCTCTTCGCTTGGCCGTACTTGGTGGGCATGGTTAATCATTTGAATAGCGCCAGTCGCCAGTAGGTTTGGCGCGCATAGTTATCATTGCAGCCTATCATCCCAAGCAGTTGGAGAAATAGGACAGGAGGATCGCAGCCGCATCATTGAGTCATGGCGAGAGAATACTAGAGGTAAGGAGCGGGCCCGACGGGATTTGGGCAAGTTCATATCTCCTTCCCTCCGCGGTGCCGATTCAACTTTCCTATGGCTAGGCTATTGCGGGAGGCTATTGGCTTTCAGTGGATTGGATAGAGAGACCATCGATAGAACTGGGGTGACAGTTCCACCAGGAAGCTGCTGAGTGGGTGCAGCGGAAAGAAGACCCACAAGAAGCCCCTGCACTAGTTGTAGTAGGGCTTGAACTAGTTGGACCAGCATGGCAAACTGGTCCTATGTGACTGGGGCTACTAATGATGGAGGAACCTTGATCGGTGATAGCTGAAAGGACATCGTGTTGTTTGTGGGATCAGGCCTTTGAGAGGTGTCCTGATTAGGAGCATTTGTGGTTATTCTTGTACGGTTGGCCATTGAGGAATCATCCTTATTGTCAGAAACCTTGTCTCCTTGGTTACAAGTTTTCAAAGGGACTTGGTGCCCTTCCTCTAGCGCCAATCTGTTGCTGCGATAATCTATTCTCCGGCTTGGAGGCGGTGCACGTCAAGATCCGAGTAGTGCTCTCCCGTTTGAATGGACCTACAAGACAGTCTTTGCATAGGAAGCACGGAGGGTGGTCCCTGCGAAAGACCCTCCGACGTCCAAGTCAATGAAAATCTCCAACAATCAGATAAGAGAAGGCTCCAGCAAAAGGATCTTCCTTCTTGAGATGATTTTTCAGAAGCAATGACCTTTGCTAAAGTTATTTTTTGGGCTTAGATTGCCTTCGAGGGCTTACCTGGGGGGTCCTAGGACTTGGTATTTGTACGCTGTCGAGGAGGTGAGCCATTACCTGATTTTTTGGGTACATTTTAGGGAGTTGGCATCCGATAAGGCCAGAATCCTAACGGTTACGGGGATCGGCAGGTGATGAAGCTGACGAATGCTTTATCGAGAATTTGGAATCCCATTGATCATGGACAGAGTATTGTATAAGGCTCCCATTTTCATTTTGGAAAGCTTATTCCGCAATTCTTGCGATCAGATTGGTTCATCCTCCGAGATATATGGCATGGTTTGAAGCAGCAATGGCGCTTACGTTAAATGGATGAAGATCGATCCTGACGAGGTACTAAGATAGCTCGGCCCTTTTGAGGCACTGAGATAGCTCGGTCTTGCCAAGGTTCAGAGATAGCTCGACCCTTCCAAGATACTGAAATAGCTTGGTCCTACCGAGATTCAGAGACCATCTCTGGTGTTGGCATCGAGACTGATGATGGCATCGGTACTAACTCTGGAGTTGGTGAGGAGATCGACTTCAGAATCGGTGCTAGGGCCGACTAAGGGGCCAAGTTGGTGCTGAGGCCAACTGGGGCCAAGTTCGGAGACAATGCTACCTTGGAAGCTGAGGCCAAATCTGGAGATGAGGCCGCTTGGAGGCTATGGCCGCCTCAACTTCCACTGTTAACTCACGCTGCTTCATCAGCCATATCATATGACAGTTTATCTTTTTTCAAACATGATAATTAACGAGTCAAGAACCGAAAATGGCTCTAGCCTTTTTGCTATATACACGGATGTTGGCGCAATGATAATTTTACCTTGCATCATGATTAAAGAAACTTAAATATTATCTTTGTTTCCACGAAAATCCGTTCTCCGACTCGGGTGCGCTTCTGGCTCCTGATCCGGGCATCGATCTCGCCGCCTCGGGATGGAACCTGCAAGATAGTCCGCATGCAGAGGGTGCTGTGGGGGTTGCCCTCTGCGGAGGACCCTTCGACGCCCAAGTCAGTGGAGATTTATAGTAAGCAGATGTGAGGAGAAGACTCTCACAGAGAAAAATGCTCCTCCAGGCTCTTGTGAGAGCTCTAATGGAGTACGGAGTATGAGATTCAGTGAGTGAAATGAATGCGTAAGGGGTTGTTTTCGAGTTTACGCACATACCTGAGAGGTTGGAATGCTGTGGTATTTATAGGTGATCACCTGATTTCTTGGACGTGCCCTGGATGGGGTCTGAAAACTGTTAGGATTCAAATCAAGTTTGTTATGAAGCCGGTAAGGTCCGTATCTTGTCAGTTAGAGGATCGACGGCTGGGAGAGCTAGTTGATGCCTTGAGGCTCGATGATCACACAGACCTAGACCACTATCGCAGATCCTAAGCCACTTATGGGCATGATTCGCTGCCTGGAATCTTATCCAGCTATAGTGGATTTGAGCTCTTCCGCGCCGGATTCCGCAGAGGTATTTTGAATGCCGTGGTTGGCCTGGATGAGGAATAGCTTAATTTTTTGAAGTGTAAGATGGATCAGCTCGGATGACCGAGGAATAGCTCGGCTTGGACGACCGAAGCATAGGGATAGCTCGGGTTACCGAGGAATAAGGATAGCTCGGCTCAGATGGCCGAAGTATAAAGGTAGCTCGGGTTACCGAGGAATAAAGATAGCTCGGCTCAGATGGCCGAAGTATAAAGGTGGTCCGGGTTGTCAGGATGATCCGATTTTATCAAAGCTGATTTGACCTTGTCACTAGAATGTCGCGCCAACTGGCCATCGGGCAAGCAAGGTGTTTGGATTGGGCGCGACTCCATCGCCGATGTAAGTGATCAATAATGCAATGATGATTTTACCCTTTATCAATCTTCAAGTTTATTGTTTAAGTAATAAATAACATGAGAGAAAATTTAATTCATGACTTGATGTAAAGTATGAGATGTTATGAGATCTCTCTCCAAATTGATCGTTCCGTGTGCTTCAGAGTATGCGAGAGCATTATAATTTATTTTATATTAACTATGGCATCATCCTTCATCTTTATATATAAATATTTAGTTCATATTTTTGTTAACAACGTGTCTCTAGTAACATGCTCCCTATCTCCTGTGAATAGAGGCATGAAACAAATAATAAATACTAACATATAATATTAAATTATGTCTATAATTAAATATAAAATTAATATGATTTTATAAAAAAATAAATTTAATAAAAATTAGCATAAGATCACAGCCCTTCGTTCAAGTTTTTGGTTGCATGCATCGTTCGGCTCCCCTCTCCGCTCCCACGGACTCGTCTTCGCATCCGCGTCTCCGAGCCACACAAACCTCGCAACCAACGGCCACCTCTCGCCACCAACAAACCAACTAACTAACGATCCCCTCAACGGTCAAGCCTCTGACGTAAGTCGAAGATTGCATCGGTCAAGCCGTGTCCTCGCACTCCCTCGGCAACCCTAGCGCACGATTCCAATGGTTACAGCAAAAGGGCATTCTCCAATTGGCCAACTCCTAGAGCCATGTTGCGGAATGTTTCCTTCTTTCTTCTCTTCTTCTACTGCCTAATTCTCTTCCTTGGTTCGAGGGAGGAGGGTGTCTCTTAACACCATGGGCGTGCAATGTTTTCCGGCATCTGCGCGGATCCAAGCTGTCAGCTCTAATGGCCTCTGGGAAAGCAGCAACCCTTTAGAGTTCTCCTTGCCTCTGCTATCGGTACAGCTTATTCTGGTCGTCGCCGTCACTCGCATACTCCACTTTCTCCTCAGGCCTTTTAAACAGCCCAAGATTGTTTCCGAGATCATGGTACCCCTTTCTTCATCATTCTAATTCGGTTTAATTATATTATTTTCCAGTAATATGCGTTTAATTAATAAGCCTTGGTTGAAGGTAATTAATGTAGATATAATCAATTTCTAAGAGTCGAAGAATTAAAAGAAGAAGAAGGAGAAAAAAAAAAAAAAAAAAGAAAGAAAGAAAAAGAAAAAGCCAAGAACTCTTAAAGTGTTTCCCGTCCATGGCCATCTGCAGGGAGGTATAATCCTTGGGCCGTCGGTCTTGTGCCGTAACAAAGTATTCAAGAATACAGTCTTCCCCCCGCGAGGGCAGCCCGTGCTCGACACCGTTGCGACGTTCGGCCTCATGTACGTGATCTTCGTCATCGGTGTCAAGATGGATCCTGCTTTGGTCGTAAGGTCCGGCCGGAAGTCCGTCGTCCTCGGCCTCTCCGGCCTTCTCCTCCCCTTCGCCATCACTACCCCCATCTGCAATCTCATCGTGCGCTCCCTCACGAAGGAAGCCGACGATAGGTTCGCATTAACCTTCTCCCTCTCCGCCGCCCTCTCCATGTCCTCGTTCGCCGTCCTCGTCCCCATACTCTCCGAACTCCACCTCCTCAACTCCGAGCTCGGCCGCATCGCCATGTCCGCATCCATGATGAATGACCTCATCGGTTGGGTCGTCATGCTGGTCTATGTCGTCGTAGACGCTGGCCGCGTGTCCGAGGTAGCTTCGGTCTGGGCCGCCTTCTCCCTTGCCGCTCTGTTCGGCTTCATCATATTCGTGGTGAGGCCGATTGCGGTATGGATCGTCGACCGCACGCCGCCGGGGAAGCCGGTCGACGAGGCCTACATCTTTGTGTTCCTCTTGATAGTGTTGGTGGTGGGGTTTTGCAGTGATGTCGTCGGCACCAATTCTTTCCATGGGGCTCTCGTGCTCGGTCTCGTGATACCGGACGGGCCGCCTCTGGGGGCGGCGCTGGTGGAGAAGATAGAAGCTATGGTGGAAGGGGTGCTGCTGCCTCTCTACTATGCGTTAACGGGGCTGAACACCGATTTCTCGACCCTCGGCAATTGGGGCGGCTTGGGAAAGCTGCACCTGGTCGTCTTCTTCGGGTGTTTGGGGAAGCTGGTGGGAGTTCTACTGCCTTCCCTCTACTTTAGGATCCCCTTCCAGGATGCCCTCTCGCTAAGCCTCTTCATGAATTGCAAGGGGATCGTTGATGCGGTCACGTATCACATGTGGAAGGTTCACGAGGTACTTACTGATCTCTGTCCCCGCTCTACCATCATAATATATATAAAAGGATAAGTGAAGAATTTTTTCATTTCAATTCCATCTCGATCCATTTCCCTCTCTATCTTGATATGAAAATCATGAGTTCTTAATTCGGCTTAATTTTTTATAGATATTATTTAAAAGTATATATACGAGGATCATATTTTCCTTAAATTATAATTAACTAATAAAATGAAGATCTATAATCTTATTTTCAGGCAATAGCTAGGGTAAAATTAATCTTCATCCTGTTCGTAACCCTATAAAAAATAGAAAATTTCTGCCTTGAATGGAACAAAATGGGGCTGAGAAGGATAAATTTTATTTTACATATTGAAATTGCCATCCTTATCCTGCGCGTATATTCGTATTTTAAGTTAAATTTTCGTAACCATTTTACGTTTAATCTCCATCCTTTGTCTAAAACTAACATAACTGTTTATGTGTGACTGTGTATAAATAAGGTATTTATGGGGAAAGGACTAGCTAGGTAGAGGATAACTAATGGTGTGAGGACTGCTCATTGCATGGCAAACAAATCCTAAGCTAAAAATAGGATTATAATTTAATTCATGTTGAATTATTTTGATGAGTATTTTTATTTGACTAATGTTTGGACGGAAGCCTTGTTTTGTATCTTTAGTTAATTTGTATATAATTACTGTTTTATATTTAGCTTATCTTTCTTTAGTTCCTGTTTCTGTGCACAACTTGGCATACTTTTGTAAACAGAGCAAGAATCAAACATAAAACGACCGTTGAAACGAGACCGAGCTGGGTATAAAAGTTTCAGTTAGCAAGGACTAAAAATAATTAAAATGGCAGGCCAGGGGAGGCCAGACCTCGATTACTCCAATGTTAAACAGCCAACAAAGATCAAGATCAAAATCAAGATCAAAAGGCTTTAATCCACGGATCGGCATCGGTGTTTCATGCATTCATATATAATGTAGTGTTACTTTAGCTGGTTCACGAATCTAACTCACCCTTATGTTCCAAAGTGCAGCTCGTCAATGTGCAAGTCTACAGCTATCTGATGCTCTCCACCGTCATCGTCACCGCCGTCGTCACCCCCGCCGCCACCTACCTCTACCAGCCCTCGCGCCGCTACGCCGTCTACAAGCGCCGAACGATTCAGAACCTCAGGCTAGAGTCGGAGCTCCGCCTAATCGCCTGCGTCCAAGCCCAGTCCCACGTCCCCACCACCATCAATCTCCTTGAGGCCTCCTACGCCAGCCCGAACTCCCCCATCGCCATCTACGTCCTCCACCTCGTCGAGCTTGTCGGCCGCGCCGCCCCCCTCTTCATCCCCCACAAGCTCCCCCACTCCACGTCCTCCATCTCCGCCACCTCGGAGTCCACACTTATCACCTCCTCCTCCTTCGCCGCCGCCGCCGCACCTGAGTCTGACCACATCATCAATGCCTTCCTCCTCCACGAGCAGCGCCACCGTGGTGTTGTCTCCGTCCACCCCTTCACCACCATCTCCCCCTACTCCTCCATGCACGACGAGGTCTGCAGCCTCGCCGTCGAGAAGCGCGCCTGCCTCATCATCCTCCCCTTCCACAAGCGCCGCATCATCCACAGCTGCGTCGAAGTAAACAGCGGTCTCCGAACCGTCAATCGGAAAGTACTATCCACCGCGCCGTGCTCGGTCGGAATTCTCATCGACGGCCAGGCGGAAGGTGGCATGCGCACCCTTGCCGGCGACTTCCTGCATAATGTCATCGTCTTTTTCTTTGGAGGCGGGGACGACCGGGAGGCGCTGGCCTATGGAGCCCGCATGGCGAACCACCCCGGAATTACACTGACCATAATTCGTTTCCTGCCAAGCCGGAGCATCAGAGACGATCAGGCCGAGAGGCGGCTTGACAACCGGATTCTCGACGAGGTGAAGCTAATGAATGCTAGGAATAAGAGAGTGGTATACAGGGAAGCCCTTGTGGGTGATATGGAGGACATAATTGAAGAAATGAAGTCATTGGATGAGAGTTGTTATGATTTGGTGATGGTGGGGATGAGGCACCGGTCCAACTCGGTGCTGTCGGACGAGCAGTCGTCGTGGGGGAACAACCCGGAGCTCGGGGTGGTGGGGGATTTCCTCGCATCGTTTGACTTCGAGTCGAAGTTCTCGGTGCTGGTGGTGCAGGAGCATAACCAGGCCGGGTTGCATCTTGCCGGAGATGCCAAGGCTTTCTTAGTTGAAGAAGATAAGTATTAGCCATCAGGCTGAGCACGTATAGATGGTAGCCGGCCGGTTTTGTATGAGATTTGTGTGTTTGATAGAAACCTTTTTTTTTTTTCTTCCCTTCTTCTCATTAACTTAGTGTAGCTTTGTTATATATATATATATTGTTTTATAAGCTACATGTAAGAAGTTTGTTTTGTCGACTTTCGTGTAAATGGAAATATGAAAATTTGGAGCAGTTGCATCGCCCACATGACGTTCGCTTGAATGTGGAATTATGCAGCGATTTATCTCCGGGCAAAGTGTGCAATGAGAATACAGTACTTCATGGTTACCTTCTACAAGTGGAAATTAGTAACCTTTGGAGAAATTGTGGCCTCGATATTTCATGGAATACAAGAGCACACGCCATGCACGCACGTACATATATACAATGGTGGCTGAGGACATATCCCACAATTAGATACCAAAAAGCAGCCTAAATATTCTAGCCAGCCAACTCTGCATGGAATGTATTTGATACATATAATATCTGCAGTATCTCCAATGCACTCCCTCAAGTTGGAGTACGAAGATTGTGAATGCCTTCAACTTAAAGAAAACTAGTCCCTGCCGATCAAGGCTTCATGAAAATGCGAGCACTACTTTGACCCCTAAAAGATATAGAAAGAGGATGGATTTTGATATGGCTGATCCTGTGCCGTTAGAATAAACGGCAAAGATAGCGGCAGCTGACGGTAGCTACATCAACCCCCGAGACCTTCCTCTCGGTCTCGGGGCACATGAACAATATATCAACCCCCAGGACCTTCTTCTCGGTCTCGGGGCGCATGAACAGTATATCAACCCCGAAACCTTCCTCTCGGTCTCGGGGCATATGAACAGTATATCAACCCCCGGGACCTCCCTCTCGGTCTCGGGGCACCTGAACAGTATATCAACCCCCGGGACCTCCCTTTCGGTCTCGAGGCACCTGAACAGTACATCAACCCCCGGGACCTCCCTCTTGGTCTCGGGGCACCTGAACAGTACATCAACCCCCGAGTCTCGAGGCACCTGAACAGTATATCAACCCTCGGGACCTCCCTCTCGGTCTCGGGACACATGAACAGTATATCAACCCCCGAGACCTTCCTCTCAGTCTCAGGGCACATGAACAGTACATCAACCCCCAGGACCTCCCTTTCGGTCTCGGGGCACATGAACAGTACATCAACCCCCGAGACCTTCCTCTCGGTCTCGGGGCACATGAACAGTACATCAACCATGAACAGTATATCAACCCCCGGGACCTCCCTCTCGGTCTCGGGGCACATGAACAGTACATCAACCCCCGGGACCTTCCTCTTGGTCTCGGGGCACATGAACAGTATATCAACCCCCGGAACCTCCCTCTCGGTCTCGGGGCACATGAACATATATCAACCCCCGAGACGTCCCTCTCGGTCTCGGGGCACACGAACAGTATATCAACCCCCGGAACCTCCCTCTCGGTCTCAAGGCACATGAACGGCATCTCAATCCCCGACGCATGGTCAGGTTGTTCTGGGCCACCTGACGTGCCCACATAATCCTCCGCACATCTGTGGCAGAAGGTGGCCATAGCTCATAACGGCGTATGATCCGTTGTATCTCTGTCAATGTGCATGGCCATACCCCATTACGATATGTGGATCATCACCTGTCCGTTACTGTGCACGATCATGTCCAGTGGTAGCGCGCACCAGACGCGACCCCAGATGCGAGACATCTGTGAGGTCGTACTGACAGGTAACTCATGATGCATCCGGTATGTACGATGACAGTACGATCTGTCATCGTCGGCCCCGTATTTTATCCGTTATTGAACTGGGCTCCTAAAAATCAGTGATCTTGGGAATAGAAGGGGGACATTCGAACAGGTATAAAAGCACGCGCCCCGTTGTAAGGATCCTTGAACTCTGGTTTTCTAGTTTTCTTCCTACTAGCTAAAACCCTAACTATTTCAGCTCCCTTCTGCTGAACAGTTCTCATTTGATCCCAAGTGACTAACTTGAGCGTCGGAGGGTCCCCACCGGAGCATCTGGTCTCCGAGGATTTTTTTTGTAGGGGTCCGGAGAGAAGGACGTCTGTCTTCCCCGACGCTTGAAGAAAGTGACTTGACATCATCAGATTGACGCACCAGGTAGGGGGGGAAAGAGAAAGACATCAAATCAGCAATCTGCAATCTCTCTTCTCGAGCTCTTGAAGCCATGGTGACGACCCATATGAAGGGAGTCTCTGCCAGTTGCACTGGGGGGTAGCGCCGAGGAGCTGATCCACCCGCGGATGCCCCCTCAGCTCTCCCAGCCAGCGTTCCAGCATCGCTGCATCCCCATGAGGCTGGACCTTCCACTCCTCCAGTCGATGTCCTTGCGCCTCCTTCACAGTAGTTCCAAGAAGATCGATTCGCCGCCCTAGCCACGCATGTCCAATCCCTGGCAGCGGCGGTTCAAGGCCTGCAGCACCAACAGGCAGCCCCGTAGCAGCTGGAGCCAAATCCATCCATCCCAGGGGTGGTGCAACCCAGCTAGCGTTCCTTCCGAAGGAGATCACCGGTGCCGGGGGATCACCACCATCAAGCTCCGCCCAAGCCTCACCACTGGAAAGCCTTTAAGAGACACCAGTCACCTTCCTGTCATGCCAGTATCTCTCCTAGGCGGCGGCATGGGAAGGAGGCAGAGCGCCCCTGCCGACATCGCCGTCCCTGTTCTTCGTCCTCTGAATCTTCAGGGGAGGGGTCTTTTGATGGTCGGATGGCCCGTCGAGCCGAGCGTCGACTCGACGAGTATAACCAGAGGTTGGAGGAACTTAGCTGCCAGATCACCCACCTGCCAGAGACGGACTACGATAGCCGGCCTCCATTGTCTCGCCATATCATGGAAGAGCCCATCTCCACCCGGTTCCGCCTTCCCCAGCTAGATCCTTATGACGGGACCACAGACCCCTTAGACTACTTAGAAAGTTATAAAGTTCTCATGCAAGTCCAGGGGGCCACTGATTCGCTCATGTGCATCGCCTTCCCAGCTACCCTGAAGAAGGCCGCCCGAGCTTGGTACTCCCGTCTGCCACCATGGAGTATTGATTCCTTCTGCCAGTTGGAAAGAGCTTTCTTGGCTCATTTTGATGCCTGCCAGAAGATTCCAAGGGTAGCAGATAGCCTCTTCGCCGTCCAACAGAAGAGCGGTGAGTCATTACGGGATTATGTCGCTCGGTTCAAGGAAGCGGCCCTGGAGGTCTACAATCTTGAAGACTCAGTGGCCACTTTGGCCTTGAAGCGAGGGCTTCGCCCGTCTCGCTTTGCGTACTCCCTCGACAAGAAGCTGCCCGGCTCCTACGCCGAGCTCTTGACCCGGGCCCAGAAATACATCCGAGCTGACGAGGCCGACTTCTCCCGGCGCGAGGCCAGCAGGAGCGTCTCCAAGAAACCGGCCCGACTGGAACCTATCGAAGCTCGCCCTAGAAGACCTGAGCCTCCTCGCTGGCCAGACAATCGTCCCCGAGCCCCTGCGCCAAGAGATGGACCCTACACCCCACTGCTCGCCCCGATATCACAGATCTTGCTCGAGATTGAAGGGGAGCCTTATCTTCAGCGCCCTCCTCCAATAAACCCAAAGATCCCTCGCAACAAGAACCTCTATTGTCGCTATCACCGGGATCATGACCATGATACTGACGACTATCACCAGCTGAAGAAGGCTATAGAAGACCTTATCCAACGGGCCACCTGGAAAAGTTCGTCCAGAGAAACAACCCGGGAGTTCCTGGCCCGTCAGCACCCCCGCGCCGATGATCGACAATGCCCCAACAGAGAAGACGGTGGCAATGATTTCTGGGGGGTAGGAGGCCCGCGAAGAGGCGAGAGGGGAGGGGGAGTTGGATTCGGTAATTCCTTTCTTTAAAAAGGACTTAGAGGAGGTGGTAAACAAAAATGATGACAGCATCGTGTATCCATGACGATCGCTAAACATCCTGTAAAGAGAATTCTAGTTGATAGTGGGAGCTCTGTGGATGTTTTAAACTATGATGCTTTTGTTCGCATGAACCTGTCGCCCGATCTGCTCCGGCCCATCGTCACGCCCCTGATGGGTTTACTGGAGATTCTATGAAAGTCGAGGGGAGGTCACTCTCCCTGTTACGGCTGGCACAACCCGTGTCAAAGTATGGTTTTCATGAATTTCTTGGTGGTTCGTGTGCCCCTTGCTTACAACGCGATCCTTGGGAGGCCGGGCTCAATCTTTTGGATGCTGTCATATCCACTAAGAGGCTCCTCGTGAGGTTTCCTACCAGCGAAGGAGTCGGGAAGATGCGGGGAGAGCAGAATCCACCCTCACTTTGCTACCACATGGCCCCTAGTCCGCAGGGGGTGGCACCCGCCAGTACCTAAGACGCTGGATCCTCAAGACCTGAGAGAAGAGGAGAGCCGGCCGAGCGCCTGCTTACTTTCCCCTCGGGGAGGACCCAACGAGACAATCCGGATTGGAGCCCTACTCCCGGAGGAGGCTCGTGACCGACTCCTCACCTTTCTGCGAGCTAATGCAGATGTCTTGCCTGGTCGGCGTCCGATATGCCAGGAATTCCAGAAGAGGTGATTACCCACCAACTTAACATTAGGGCGGAGTGCCGACCTATCCGGCAGAAGAAAAGGAGTTTCGCCCTCGATCGACAAAAGGCCATGGATGAGGAGGTGCGGAAGCTACTGGCGGCGGTCATATCCGCGAGGTGCACTACCCGGACTGGCTGGCGAATGTGTGATGGTTCGCAAGGCCAGTGGGAGCTGAAGGATGTGCGTGGACTTCACCGACCTCAACAAGGCATGCCCCAAAGACAGCTTCCCGTTACCCCAGATCGACCAGCTAGTGGATGCCACGTCCGGGCATGAGACCTTTAGTTTCATGGACATTCTCGGGGTACAATCAGATCAGGATGAACCCGGCAGATGAAGAAGCCACCTCTTTTGTTACAGAAAAAGGGATTTACTGCTACAAGGTGATGCCGTTTGGGCTGAAGAATGCCGGAGCCACCTATCAAAGGTTGATGAATAAGGTCTTTGAGGACCAGATCGGGCGTAACATGGAGGTGTACGTGGATGATATGCTGACCAAGAGCACCAGTGTTGTTGACCATGTCGCCGACCTTGAGGATACCTTCAACAACCTGCCGTATCGGATGAGGCTTAACCCCCACAAGTGTGCCTTCGGAGTGGCGGCAGGCAAGTTTTGGGCTTTATGGTAACCCAGCGAGGGATTGAAGCCAACCCTGACAAGATCAGGGCTATCTTGGATATGAGGCCCCCAGCTAACAAGAAGGAGGTGCAACGCCTAACCGGGAGGGTGGCGGCTTTGAGTCGCTTCATGTCAAGATCGGCAGAAAGGTGCCTGCCCTTCTTTAAGGCGCTGCGCAAGGTCAATGGCTTCGAGTGGACAAAGGAGTGTCAGGATGCCTTCGAAGAGTTGAAGCAATTTCTATCCACTCCCCCGCTGTTGTCCAAGCCAAAGAGTGGGGAGGAGCTCTTCCTGTATCTCGCAGCCTCCCCAGAAGCTGTCAGTTCTGTGCTCGTGCGCATGGATGTTGATGGAGTCCAGAGGCCGGTCTACTACACCAGCAAGGTACTTCATGATGCCGAGACCAGATACTCTAGAACCGAGAAGATCATTTTTCTTGGTGGTCTCTGCCCAACGCTTCCGACCCTACTTTCAGGCTCATCCCATCGTGGTGCTCACGACCAACCTCTTCGGACCATCTTGTCTCGCCCTGACACCTCCGGTCGGCTAGCCAAATGGGCCATCAAACTGAGTGAATTTGACCTATCCATCCGACCAAGGTCGACCATGAAGTCTCAGGTGATAGCTGATTTCTTGGTTGAGTGTTCCTGGACCGAAAAGGGTTGGAGGAGATACCCGGAGGAGTGTGTGGACCCTCCCTCGACTGAGGAGGCAGAAAAAGAGGACTGGATTTTGCATGTAGATGAGCAGCAAATTCTCAGGGAAGCGGAGCCGGACTCATTCTTGCGAGCCCTAAAGGGGAAGTGGTGGAGTATGCTCTTAGATTCCAGTTCCGGCAACTAACAACCAGGCGGAGTATGAAGCCCTGTTAGCGGGAATGAGGTTGGCTGAGGAGTTAGGCGCAGGGCGTTTAAGGGCCTTCACGGACTCTCAGCTTATTTCTGGGCAGATCACTGGGGAGTACAAGCTAGGGACCCGACCATGTCCCATTACCTGAGCAAGGTGCAATTCCAAGCCTCTCGGTTCTCTTACTTCCGTGTCAGCTACATTCCCCGAGCGGAGAATGCTAGGGCTGACGCACTATCCCGTCTAGCCACTTCGGCCGACGGGACGCTGGGAAGAACATATGTGGAGCACCTCCAGCCCCAAGCATTGAAGTTGTGGATGAAGCGCTGCCGGTTGAGCAAGAGCCCTCCTGGATGGACGCCTACGTCCGATATTTGACCGACGACACTCTCCCAGAGAACCCCGCTGAGGCCAAGCTACTCAGGCGGAGGGCCCCGAGGTTCTTGATGATGGATGGGAAGCTTTATCGAAGATCATTCTCATACCGGTCCTCAGGTGCATGGGACCAGCAGAATCAGACTACATCCTGCGGGAGATCCATGAAGGCATCTGCGGAAGTCACCTGGGGGCAGCCCTAGCTTACAAGGCCCTACGACAGGGTACTTTTGGCTAACCATGAAGGAGGATGCAGCCGAGCTCGTTAAGAGATGTGATAGCTGTCAGCGCCATGCTAATATCCAGCGACAGCCGACGTCTCAGTCAACCCCCTTGGTGGCACCCTGGCCCTTCGCCCAGTGGGGTATGGATATCCTGGGACCATTTCCCCGGCCTTCGGACAGCGAAAGTTCCTCCTGGTGGCCGTTGATCACTTCACCAAGTGGATTGAAGCCGAGGCCCTTGCTAAGATCACGGAAAGCAAGGTGAGATCCTTCTTTTGGAAGTCCATTATATGCCGGTTCGGACTGCCGCACACCCTGGTCACCGACAATGGCCGGCAGTTTGACAACACGCCCTTCCGGAATTTGCTCCGAACTGGGCATCCGCCAGAAATTCACTTCCGTCGGGCACCCTCAGACCAACGGGGCGGCCGAGGTAACTAATCGAATTATTCTCCAAGGACTGAGAACCCGGTTGGATGACTGTAAGGGACGGTGGGTGGAGGAGCTCCCCAATGTGCTATGGGCCTACCACACAACGCCACGAGCCCCCACCGGTGAGACCCCATTCAGCCTAGTCTTTGGGTCCGAAGCTGTCATCCCGGTAGAGGTTGGCTCACCGAGCCCTCGGGTAGAGTCGTACAATGAGGAAGACAACCCAGACCGGCTTGAGCCAACCTCGACCTAGTGGAGGAAATGCGAGACCGAGCGCGACTTCGGATGGCGGTCTACCGGCAATGGGCCGCCAAATATTACAACGCCCGTGTGCGTCCCAGGACTTTCCTGCCGGAAGACCTGATCCTTCGACGAGCTGAAGTCTCGAGGCCGACGGAAGGAGGTAAGCTAGCTCCGAACTGGGAAGGGCCTTACCGGATCACCGAAGCGCTCCGCCATGGAGCATACAAGATTGAAGAGCTGGATGGGAAACCACTTCCCTGGACATGGAACACTGACAACCTCCGTAGGTACTATCAGTAATACATCCTTTCTTACATTAAATATCTTGCTTGTATTCTTCTGGGTCTTCACCCGTCATTTCATATTAATGAATGTGGGTTCTAGTACCTCAGTGTAGAAACTTAAGCCCGACCTCGGTCGGCACAAAAGCCCTGGGCCAGCCAGCACAAAGCCCAGTGTACCACTGGCAGAGCGGCATGCTGCCGGCTCTTAGCAGCTTAAGCCTGACCTCGGTCAGCACAAAAGCCCTGGGCCAGCTAGGCACAAAGCCTAGTGTACCACTGGCAGAGCGGCGTGCTGCGGCTCTCAGCAGCTTAAGCCCGACCTCGGTCGGTACAAAAGCCCTGGGCCAGCCAGGCACAAAGCCTAGTGTACCACTGATAGAGCGGCGTGCTGCCGGCTCTCAGCAGCTTAAGCCCGACCCCGGTCGGCACAAAAGCCCTGGGCCAGCCAGGCATAAAGCCCAGTGTACCACTGGCAGAGCGGCGTGCTACCGGCTCTAGCAGCTTAAGCCCGACCCCGATCGGTACCAAAGCCCTGGGCCAGCCAGGCACAAAGCCCAGTGTACCACTAGCAGAGCGGCGTGCTGCCGGCTCTCAGCAGCTTAAGCCCAACCCCGGTCGGCACAAAAGCCCTGGGCCAGCCAGGCACAAAGCCCAGTGTACCACTGGCAGAGCGGCATGCTACAGGCCTCAGCAACTTAAGCCCGACCCCGGTCGGCACCAAAGCCCTGGGCCAGCCAGGCACAAAGCCCAGTGTACCACTGGCAGAGCGGCGTGCTGCCGGCTCTCAGCAGCTTAAGCCCGACCCCAGTCGGCACCAAAGCCCTGGGCCAGCTAGGCACAAAGCCCAGTGTACCATTGGCAGAGTGGCATGCTGCCGGCTCTCAGCAGCTTAAGTCCGACCCCAGTCGGCACGAAAGCCCTGGGCTAGCCAGGCACAAAACCCTACGTACCGTTGGCGAAGCAACGTGCAAGCTCGGGAGGCTCGATTTTATCTTGACCTTCCGAGTCCTACGCTCTATCGAGAACTGGGAGTTCGTACCTCCCGACCCCAAGATTCGGTCCTACGAAGCCAAGTCGAGGCTATCCAGGGGTAAGTTACGGATTGCTCGACACCGACGAAGCCCCTAAGGGTCCCACGTCGGCTGCCAAAGAGTTTGAAGTGACAGTTGCAATCAAGCGGAGACAAATCTCATTGAAAGGAGTGTATTTCATTAATTTGAAAGTGCTTACAAAATGCCAACCAAGTCAGGCTCACAAAAACAAAATACAGTATAGGGCTCATGAGTCAGCAGGTGCGTCCTCATCATCAGAAGAGCCCATCTCGAGAGGCGGTCCGGCTCCACTTCAAGGGCCTGGGGAAAATTTAAGTCTCTAGCCACCTTTTCCTTCCCACGCTGGAACCCTTGAAGATATGCCCCCGTCGAAGCTTCGGTCAGCTCATCCATGAAATGCTCGGACGCCCGAAATTCTTCAATAACTCTGGCGGTCCTGACTTCGACAGCTGCCTCCACCTCAGCCGCTAGAGCTCCCCTCTCAGCAGCCAGGGCTGCCACTGCTATCCTCTCGGCCTCCAGGGCTAGATTCCTTTCCTCCTCCGCTCCCTTCGCCCTTTCTTCGGCCTCCCTCATTTTCTCCTCCGCCGTCCTTTCCTTTTCTTCGGCCTCACTCACCTGACTCTCGGCCGCTTGGATGGTTGCGACCAATTCGGAGATGTGCAGGTCCCTAGCCGCGACGGCATTCTCAGCCTCCATGAGCTGGTTGAGGGCCGCCCGCAGGCGGTTGGACTCAATCTCTGCCCGTTCTCGGCCGCTTTTATTTCATCAGCCCGGGCGGTCTTGGCTGATTCTAAGGCCTTCTCTCCGTTTCTGCTCGAGCGAGCATCCTCGGCCTCTTTTTGGGCCTCCCGCACGATGGTCTTTTCACCGTGGATAACTTCCCTGGCGATAGCCTAGGGAGTTGGCAACCTGCATGCAAGCCCATGTCAAAAAGAAAAGGAAGAGCAAAAAGAAATTCGAAAGCAGAGAGCGGATAGTCTAACTACCTTGACTAAGGCCGCGTAGGATTCACGGAAGAAGGTAGTCGCCTTCAAGTGGCTGAGCTCCTCCTGAACCTCCGGTACGAAGATTGATGAGATGAGCCGCTCCACCCGGCCCATCGTCTAGGACAGAGTCCCGAGACAGCCCCCGCCTAGCCCTACTCCCTCTGGCAGCTCCAGCGGCCTCGAATTCGGCGCATGGAGAGCTGCTCACTGGTGTCCTCTCCGGGGGTGGGCCTGCTGTCTGCGATGGTCCCTCGCCCCAGTCCCTTGCAGCTTCGGTGGGGGCTGGTTCGCAGGGGGCAGGAGAACCCCCCACCGCCGTTGGCTCCTCTGCTACCGGCTCTTCCATGGCCGGCTCCGCCTCCATGGCCGACTCCCCCGTGATCGCCGGCTCCCCCGCGGCCGATGTCTCTGTGGCCGCTCCACCACTCGTGGTCCTTTCAGGTGGGGTGTCGGCCGTCAAGTCTATCTCCGGGGCGACCGGAGGCTCCTGCGGTGCGGATGGCTCGAGTGCCCGCACTGTCAGGCGTTTTGAATCTGGTGCTCGCCGCCCCTCGCTCGGTCCCTCTCGGGCCTTCCTTTTGGCGGTGGCCTTCATGAGTCGGCGTGCTGGGATTTTCATAGCTGCGCAGTATCGACCGGGGTCAGCAAAAAAAAAAAAAAAAAAAAAAAAAACGATGAGCGAGAGCAAGGGCAAGACTTTGGTTAAGTACAGGGAGACTTACCAAACTGGGAGATAAGACCCACCGACCGGAGGTTTTCCTCCGTCAGGAGCAGGCTGTACCGAGGAATTTCGGTGGACAATAGCTGCTCTAGCGCCTCTCTATCTCCAGGGTGGACAGTGGAATTTGCATTACCTCGGGGGTCAGGGTCTCCCCACCGGGACTTTACTTGGCCAATGTTGGCGAAGAAAAATCGGGATTTCCAGCCTTTAACAGGAAGAAGGGAGGAGTTTAAGGACGTGTGGGGCCTGGGCTGGAACAGCCACCAACCTTTCTGAGATCGGAGGATATAAAAGGAACGGAAGAGAGAGACTCACGGGGCGATGTGGAGGTGATGGCAAAGGATAACGAAGGCACAAATGACACGTAAGGAATTTGGGACCAACTGGAAGGAGTTAAGGAATAATAGTCAAGGAGGTTAACGAAGAAAGGATGAAAGGTAAGCGGAGGCCCACCCTCAGGGAAATCTCATAGATGGCCACCGGCCCGGTCGGGATGAGATCACCCTATCGTCAGGGGTCGGGAGATAGAGCTCAATATCCCGAGGAATTTGGTAACGGGCCGGATGTTTGCCAAATCGTTGCCCGTTACCGTGGAAGTGGCCCCTTCCGGGATTTCGCCCCCACACTCGAGGAGGTGCCGGCCCTCGCCTGGTGACCTCTCGGCGGATTTCGGCAGCTGCCGCCGGGCGCCTCCCTGCGAGAGCCTCCCCGGCGACCCGCCGCTGGGCTAGAGGGACTGATCCTCCGGATCGAGGACCACTCAAGGGGAGAAGAAGGAGGAGAAGGAGAAGCTTGAGGCATCTCGGGCGAGGAACGATTCTCCGAATCGTCCTCCGCAGACCAAGAATGGGAACTCATTGCAAGACGAAAGATTGAAGAAGCCTAGGAGGAACAAAGAGCTAACCTGGGAAGGAAGGTGACGAACGCGAGCTCTCGAGTTGCAGAGGGAGCCAGGAAGCGAAAAATCAGAAAGTAGGGGAAGAAGACGACGATAACAGGAATAGAATGACCTCTTTCGACCCTCTACTTAGGTTTTATTCAGTTTCAAACTGTCCCGCCACGCCTCGACTGCCGCGCGGGCTCCCACAGCAAGCTGAATTGCCTAGGTAATCGCTGAGCGCGGGATACGATTCACTTCCGTCCAATGGTAGGACACCGATGACGTCGCCGTTATGATGGATAATGATGGCACACTTTTCTCACGGACTTCAATGGATAAACCCTGCTTCGAGGACGATCACCGCAAATCGGGTGGACAGCATTGGCCGCCCTATCACATCACTGTACTGTCTGCATAAAATCGTTGCAGTGCGGAGGTGGTTCGCAAGGGATGGGGATCAGCCATTTGGGAGGTGACACCCCTTTCACTTTATGGGGCGGGCCCACTCCGTCTCAGGGGTGAGGGGGCATCTGATATGGCTGATCCTGCGCCTTAGAATGAACGGCAAAGATAGCGGCAGCTGACGGGAGCTACATCAACTCCCGAGACCTCCCTCTCGGTCTCGGGGCACATGAACAGTATATCAACCCCCGGGACCTCCCTCTCGGTCTCGGGGTGAACAGTATATCAACCCCCGGGACCTCCCTCTCGGTCTCGGGGCACCTGAACAGTACATCAACCCGAGACCTCCCTCTCGGTCTCGGGGCATGAACAGTATATCAACCCCCGGGACCTCCCTCTCGGTCTCGGGGCATGAACAGTATATCAACCCCCGGGACCTCCCTCTCGATCTCGGGGCACATGAACAATATATCAACCCTCGAAACCTCCCTCTCGGTCTCGGGGCACCTGAACAGTACATCAACCCCCGAGACCTCCCTCTCGGTCTCGGGGCACCTGAACAGTATATCAACCCCCGGGACCTCCCTCTCGGTCTCGGGGCACATGAACAGTACATCAACCCCCGAGACCTCCTCTCGGTCTTGGGGCACCTGAACAGTATATCAACCCCGAGACCTCCCTCTCGGTCTCGAGGCACATGAATAGTACATCAACCCCCGGGACCTCTCTCGGTCTCGGGGCACATGAATAGTACATCAACCCCCGAGACCTCCCTCTCGGTCTCGGGGCACATGAACAATACATAAACCCCGAGACCTCCCTCTCGGTCTCGGGGCACATGAACAGTACATCAACCCCCGGACCTCCCTCTCGGTCTCGGGGCACATGAACAGTATATCAACCCCCGAGACTCCCTCTCGGTCTCGGGGCACATGAACAGTATATCAACCCCCGAGACCTCCCTCTCGGTCTCGGGCACATGAACAGTATATCAACCCCCGGGACCTCCCTCTCGGTCTCGAGGCACATGAACGGCATCTCAATCCCCGGCGCATGGTCAGGTTGTTCTGGGCCACCTGGTGTGCCCACATAATCCACCGCACATCCGTGAAGAAGGTGGCCATACCTCATAACGGCGTATGATCCGTTGTATCTCTGTCACTGTGCATGGCCATACCCCGTTACGGTATGCGGATCACCACCTGCCCGTTACTGTGCACGATCATGTCCAGTGGTAGTGCGCACCAGACGCGACCCAGATGCAGACATCTGTGAGGTCGTACTGACAGGTAACTCATGATGCATCCGGTATGTACGATGACAGTACGACCTGTCATCGTCGGCCCCGTATTTTGTCCGTTATTGAACTGGGCTCCTAAAAATCAGTGATCTTGGGAATAGAAGGGAGACATTCGAACAGGTATAAAAGCACGTGCCCCGCTGTAAGGATCCTTGAACTCTGGTTTTCTAGTTTTCTTTCTACTAGCTAAAACCCTAACTGTTTCAGCTCCCTTCTGCTGAACAGTTCTCATCTGATCCCAAGTGACTAACTTGAGCATCGGAGGGTCCCCACCGGAGCATCCGGTCTCTGAGGACTTTTCTTGCAGGGGTCCAGAGAGAAGGACGTCTCTTCCCCGATGCTTGAAGAAAGTGACTTGGCGTCATCAGATTTGATCACTACATTAATTGAAGCTATTCACGAACCAATCTCAGTGTGCTTGGTTTGCTTATGGATTTGATTACATTGAGGCTGGCAGCAATGTGAAGCGCAGCACGATTATTACAATATTGGAGAGGAATATGCTGAGATTGTAGAAAGTCCAGATCAGGCAGCGTATATTACAACCACATAATTTCATGAGTTATTAATGCAGCCATGGCTTGGTATTATGGTTCAGTACATAAATCGTAAATTGCTACCTATCATTCCAAGATAATGGGGCTGGAACCGAGGGAGACGTAAAAACGATACTAGATGGGTCATAGGGCAATTAGCCCAATCTGAACAATGGTAAGCAGTAAGATGAAGAGGACTAGCAAATGAGAGTAAAGAAAAGATTCTCACTTAAACAATAAAATGAAGGACCGAAATGAAAGAAAGAAAAAAGGACAAAATTTAAAAAAAGAGATTCTTGTAAATTTCTTCCCAGCAGGGCCTCCAAAAACTTAGGGCTTCGGGCCTCCGGAGATTAAATCTATTTGAACAAGAGATTAGTACGTCGGTTCTCAGAATATAGACTCTCCCAATTAGAGGCTTGGGATACTTACAACTTAGACTTTAAATTATTTAGGGCTTGTTCTTTGGAAGATATTAAAGTTACCTTGGAATCTATATATTTTTTAACATGTGTTACTTAGATAATACTTAAATGAAAAAATAATTTATCCATATTTTTTTATATATTGGATAGTAACTATGGCATCGACTACTTATGTTCTTTTATATTATAATCTTTTTGAATAAATTGGTAAGATCTTTTATCTTTTCCATAATACTCTTTATACTATGACATCTATATTTACATCAAATATATGATATTTTTTTGTGATTAAAGCTCAACCTTTTGTTATCAAATTATATTTTTAGTTATACTTTATATATATATATATATATATATATATATATATCACACATAAATTTTATTTCTTAAATAATTTTTTTATAGTAACTAATTATTGATGAATAATATTATACCTCTTTATAAAACATTAGTTATACTATAAGAATATATTTTTATTTCAATTATACAATCTTTCACTGGTGTTACGTTCTTACCCATGAAGATGAAATAATATGTCAAAATTTTTTCTCTAAAAAGTATTATTTTTATCAAAATTATTATTAAAGATAAATTTTTTTTTTTATTTTTGACATGTATTTAGAGTAAAAGATAGATGATTATCTCATCGATGATTTAAGGAAAGAAAAAGAAAGAATTAAGTAGCAATAATGCAAAGAAAAATATGATTATGCAGGAATATTTAAGAAGGAAACTAATTTAGCCATCTCTCATATGGATAAGCTTTTCTATTTTGACCGAAGCAAAAGAAAAGAAAAAAATAGATAAATTGCTTAAAGTAAAAGTTGATCACTTTTACTTTTTCAAAAATGAAGCTTTATAGGCATATTTCAGATAACCCTTACGGAGGTCTAACAACTCTCTCTTCGTAGCCATGATCTGCTTGTCATTAGGGCCTCTTGATAGTAACATTTCAAGAATTCTTGCATTTAATTAATTATTTTATATGAGACTAAAGGTTTTAAGTTTTGAAATAGAAGTCTTTTGAAATAGAAAATTCCTTTTAAAAAGATATTTTAATTAGAATATTTTAAAAAGTAAAAAAGTTTTTTTTTTTAAAAATCTATCTATAATAGACCTATACAATGTTGGGTATGGCATTAATTTCTAAATAGCATTCCTTGCTAGTTTATTCCTTCCTTCACGGTTTTAGCATTACTTGCTGGACTTTTTCATGAATTGCTGGATGCCAGTACCTATCCGCTGTTTTTCCATTAACTTAATTAGTGCACCGTCTCGGATGCACTAAGCCGCGTACCGAAATACGAAATACGGCATTGGTCGCGCATCCATGCGAACGCGCATGCCATGACTCAATGGGCTTTGCATGCGCGTGTGTACGGGCGCATGACAATGCCGCGTCGGGTGCACGCTTCCTACACCAAAAGCGATGCAGAAAGACTTTTCCTAATTGCTTATCCTTACTGGTTCATTCGTGCATGCTGGCCTGATCTATTCCTTCCTCCAATGTTTTACCATTAATTGTTGAATACCAGTCATTGCATGCTCGATCACTATTATTCTCTTCATTCTTGAATGCTTGGTGGTTCATTATTGGATGCACGTACCATTCCTTCTTGGTCATCACTTTTTTAGCATTAATCGGTGAACGCCACACTCATTGCACACTGTTTTTCCATTAATCGCCAGTCATTATTGCTCAATGTTTTCATTTCTAGAAGCCTTTCACTATTTTTCCGCCAGCCATTGCTTGTTCATTCGTGAATAGCTTGATCTATTTCTTCCTTAAGTATTCTAGCATTAATTACTGAATATCAGTCCTTGCTCACTATGTTTCAATTGATTTCTGAATGCTTTTTGGTTCATTCTTGAATGCCTTCGCTTTTCGTTCTCCGTTTTTAACGTCCATTCCATTCTCTATTTTTCACCAAATGCCTTTTCTTTAAATTGCTGAATGTTTCATCATATATAATAAGATACGAACTGCTCTACTCGCTACATTCCACATGGGACAATTGCGGAATATTTCTCAACTATTTCATATATTATTCATCTTTGGTACTCCTAATGATGTTTATGTACCATAATTTTCTTATTTATACTTATTTGTGTCTGACAGGAAGATTAAGATAAGGACATCATATAAAAAAAATTAAAATTACTTTTTAAGCCCTCAAACCTTTTTATTATTTCATTGGAAAAAATAATAATTTTTAAAATTATATTTTATTACAATGTAATGTTTCTATCTAGCTATTAAAAGTTTTCAAACTCATAATCCATGCTATTACAAAATAAAAGTGAATTTAAATGATTAAATGATGGTAAATATTGTTGACTTATTGAATTTTGTCTAATTTTTTCCCTCATGCATTACAAATATTATAATGAGCAAGATCAATTATTAAATAGACCTAGACAACGTTTTATAACATGAAACCCCAACTTTACCAAATCACTTAATTGTTTAAATTCTCTTTTATTTTATAATGCCATCAAATTTAAGTTAGAAAATTTTAATTATACTAAAGATATTGAGTGGAAGATTTCTTTTATTTTTTGCTCTTCTTTTCATTTTTTTTAGAGATAATTTCGTATATATACAATTGCTTAAATACATTAGAGCATAAATTTTATAGAATGAATGAATTATTTTATTTTATTGCAAAAACCATCCCTTTTTTTTACATTGTTTACAAATAAGTCATAATACGTTTTCTCACCGTTGAAAATACTTATATATTTAAATTATTGCATACATTTTACATTTCAAATAAAACACGTATCCTTTATATAAGATCTAATGTAACAAATTCAATGGTTCTAATTTTTTTTTTTTTAAAAAAACAACAGAATCAAGTGAAGCATGGGCATGCAGCTAGTAATTTATATATATAGTATTGTTAGTTTATCTCATGAATGGGTATTGAGAGGCTTCCAATTTAAAACGGGCATATGAAAAATCATTTCTCTATACAAGCTTTGTTTTATATTTATATAAACTAGTCATGTACCAATCTATAGATTATCTTTAAAAATATAAATTAATTTTATCCTTGAAATTTTTGCAAAATTTTTCCTTCATAATTATATTTATATTAATTAATATTATATGAAATAGTATTATACTATAATTATTATATATATAATATTTTATAATATTAAATTATACATGAAAAAGGCAAACACTTCGCTCCTCATTTATAGATATATAATATTATATGTATACATATTATCTACAATGATGGGAAAAAACAAATTATATGACTAATTTAGACAAACGAAGAAAGTTCAAATGGGCAGTAACGAATATATAACAAAAAAAAAATCAAAAATAAAATAGGTAGTTGTATGGTGCTAATATGTTTGATGTTTTTATAATATACATGTTTAGGTATAGTAATCAACATAAACAACTAGTGTTGCCTTAATAACTATTCAAATGATCATTGAAGAAAAAGGCTTTTACACACGTTGCATTTTAGATGGAAGGTGTGAATTAGATGCCCGGAATTACACTTCTCTTGCTAAGCTGCTACGGTCCGATTGGTCATGACCCCTTAATCTCTACTCCATACTGTAAGTATACCGCTAACTATGATCTTTTATGTTAATCAAAAGACATGGAACTCACAAAGTTGAAAAAAATGGTGTTATCACCAAGGCACCTCCTCAATCGTCGACGAGCGTCCAATTACCTTTTCTGGTTAACCAAGGATCTTTCGATAGGCTTCGCTCCCTAGACCGAGGATTTTAACGGAAAATCTTTGATGCTCAAGTCAGTGCTTTGGGCAACATTCGTAAGCTTGAAGGAAGCTTAAGAGTCTTAGAGAGATGTTCTATGTGAGCATGTATATGTCTCTTACCTGGTCAAAGGTCCCTCTTATCCATTTATGAAAGTTCGTGGAGCTAACAGCATAACTGAATGACAGAGCGCAACTCGCAGCGTAATTGAATGCCAGAGCGTGCGTTACAGGGCCAAGGTGGCCATAACTAAATTGGTGGGATTTGCTTCCCGCGTGGCATAACAGAATTGACAGGATTTGTCGGGCTTGAGCGATCATTATGGAATTAGTAGGATTTGCCTCCCGTGTCCATGGTGGAGAAAGTTTCTTTGTTGAGATTCAGGAACATGGGAGGATTATGTAAGTCATTGTGGGTGAAAGGGGTCATACATATGGGCCTAATAAGGAATCCTACCCGAGTGGCCGACTGAAGGTCCTATCCGAGTGGCCAACTGGAGGTCCTACCCGAATGGCCGACTGAAGGTTATCTGGAAGTATAATCATCACTGTTGATTGAGTGTTGCTTCATCAGCCCCATCAAATGCTCCTCCACTTCTGAGCTTGTGCGAAGTGAAAGGAGTGTAGAGCCTTATTAAATCAAGATTCGAGCATCATTAATTGTAAAGTTGTTGGAAGATGGCGAGCCGCCGTATAAAATCGAGGCGATACTCTCGAACAGCGAGGAGCCGCGTATTACCATTAGCTCACCGCAAGTTATGTTCCTCCAGGCGCCGCTGAAGAGCCATTCGTCGGTTAAGATGCTGGCTCCCAATTGTGACCATCCACGTGGGCATGCCATCTGGTGGATGACATTGTCATTTTGAAAATATCTAAATAAAAAGCCTTCTGCCCTCTTCACCGAGCTTTTAATGCTTCCAGTACTATCAGATAAAGATAGAGTTTCCTCTTCTCCCCTTGTTCTCTAAGTCCTTAGTGTGTTCTTTTTTATTCCGTAGGTTGGTCTTCTTGGTCTTCTCCTTCTTCTGAGTCGGCCCTTTAGGTTTTTCCATCCTCCTTAAAGTCCATGAACCCTAGTCTCATTCGTAGGAAGGGTAAGAAGTTCATAGTTTCTTCTTCTTCTTCCAAGGATTATGTTCCTCTCTGGTTGCACCGTAGGGCTGGCGGTATAAAGGTCTATGAGCCCTCAGTGGCTTCGGTTCATCCTGCACCTTCTCTACTTCTCTAGTCACCGCTCTGAGCTTGGTTGGTCCGGATAGTATCTCTTCGACCATGACCCAGTAAGGTAGAAAACCTTAGGCTTATGTATAAAGTGAAGGGAAAAAATAGTTTTCCTATAATCTCAAAGTGGAAAGCATGTAAATCGGTTTTAATATTCACATTGAATATTAATTAAAGTAAATTAACATATCTGAAATTTAAGATTATTTATTTAAGTTTAAAATAGTACCTCTCGTTGCGAAAGCTGTTGATAACGAAGGTAGCAGATCCGATATGCATAGAGAAGTTCCCTTTCGTGCCTTGCAATCGTGCCTTGCAAGAGCCGCATGCGTCGCTCCTCCTTTATATCACAACACGCCTGATGAATGCAGATAGGAGGTGGAATTCTTGAACAATGGAAGGAGTGCAAACTTTCTGTGATTGCAGAAGATTAGCTTTCACGGAAAAGTATCTGTCATTTTTTTTTCTCACCTGTTCACACTTTTTTTTATTCACATCATAACCTTTTATATCCGGTGAAAAATTTTGCAATAAAAAAAATGTGAAAGAGCTCTTTAAAATGCTATTACATGAATTCCATCATGGCATTAAGTCCGCAGTTACCTCATCAATGCTTCCCTCAAACGGTGAGCCTAAGAGGAAACGTAAAGTGACGGAACCTTTGAGCATCCTTTTGTAACATAATCAATAACTCCGGCTGTTATAACAAATGGATGATGACGAATGAAAGATATTATCAATTAAAATTTTCTTTTGTTAACGGAATTGATCCAATCAATTCCGTTTGAAGTCCAAATTCAAATCCGAAAGAAGCTACTCGTAGCTCTTGAACCATACTTTATATTGTGCCTTGCCGAGCTCCAATCCGAAGTGATTTATGAATTCAAAATTCATAAATAAACTTTCAGAGGCTCTATTGGATATCCGAATTGAACCACTTCAAACCTGGATCCAAACCACTCTGTTATCAGACCAACCATTGGTCCATGGTTCAAATTAACTTTATTCCAGATTCATATCGTGTCCCAAAATTCTATTTGAGTTACTGACTAACTCAAATCACCCTCGAAGTAGGTACTGCTGCTAATATCTAGAGCTAGCTAGACATAGCCAGAACGAACCCCATATGACCCATCTGATTGAGTCCCACTCAAATTAGTGATCACGCCTGCGTATAAGTCATCCGACTATGTGCGTGACTCCATAGGTTTAAACGTAAGCCAGTAGCACAAGAACGCTTCCTATACTAATCGATGTGACCATCTAGCCATGGTTCGCGACGTCCGGATAGATCGAATTTGCACAAGGCAATATTCTGGAACCCAGGCTAAGGTTGCCGCATAATTCATCCCCTTGTCCTAGTACTCTGGGCGAATACGGAGTTAACTACCAACTCCGAGTAAATCACCTAAGTATGTTTCAATGCAATGAATCTTGTGACACCTCGCAAAGATTACCTTGGCCAAGATTTTGCTAAATTGAAACATAGTTCGAGCACTCTCTCTAACACTTAGAGTGGACAATCCCATCTTGACTCATCACTGACCCAATAAGTACTTGACTGCACCCAGCAACCTTCCGTCACCAGATTAGAAATCCGAGTGGTTCAGTGCCTAAGTACAGTGAGTTGCTTATCAAGTCAACATGATAGTCTTATGTCAAAGGGACACTTATACCCATTGCCTTTCTGTGAGTTGCTCCAGGCAGTTGAGCACTCAACAGAGATAAGTCACTGTTCAGTGAATGTACTCTTACACTCACCCGCATGTCATACCAGTGTTATATACTCCTTGGTTTAAGAGAACAAACCAACCCATATAACATACAACGACCTACACTTGATTATGTCGTCGTCCTCGGTAACGACGTATCATTTGGCCGCGAACTTATTTAAGAGTTACTCAACAATTCCTCCATTGTCGAATACATGTAACTCTAAGGACTACAACATATTGGAATTCTACTGGAAGATGTAAACTATATGCTGTATGGCCAAAATTTACTCTTATTTATTGAATAAATCATGTTCATATACATTAACTTATAACCGTCTACAAGCTAGATGATTGGCTGTAGAACACATTTCCTAACATAAAGTCCCATAAGGGATTAAGTTGTCTACCCTTGGTCCTAACGACAGGGTGACCGCCAACCTCACTGGAGGGTTCGCCCTGTACAAGAAATTTTTTAGGGCAGGACTTCGTCTTTCCTTCCATCTCTTTATAGCAAACCTCCTAAAGAGGTATAAACTTATTTCGGCCCAACTGTCCCCAAATTCCTTTAGGACCATTTGTGTCTTAATAGTGCTTTGCCACCTCCATGGCTTGGTGGATAGAGTTTCCTTATTCATAGCCGTATACTCCCTTTGCCGTCATCCAACTGAATTGGGGTGGTGGTTCTTCTTCCCCCCGACAAGGAAGAGTTCTTAAGCTCGATCTCTTCTTTTCCATCAAGGGATGAAAGTCTTGTTTCTTCTTCGCCCACGTAGGCGGAGTGAAAGGGAGCCGGGGGGAGCTAGACCAATCCCTAAACAAAAATTCGGCCATAAAGCAAGCCGATAGGGAGGTATTTGATCAATTGATGAATTCTAAAGTCCCTCCCTGTCGGGCTCTCTTGTCCGAGAAGAACCTATTCGAAGCCAGTGTGAGTCCGGTGCCGACCTTAGGTGAGTGCAGGGGTATTCTCCTTTTCTTTTTATTTCTTTTTTTCCCTCATCTCTGGCTTTCTATGTGCTTGTTGCATGGATGAAGTTCTCCATCGACCAACTGAAGGGGATCGACAAAAACAGGAAGGAGGCAGCCGGCGATGCAAAAAAAACTAGAGATGAAGAAGCCCCGTTCATCGCGCCCGGCACCGCCTCGACCCCAGGAGGTTTGCAGCGAGGTGGCCCCAATTGGGGAACCCCCAGTTGCCTGCCCAAGGGCAACCAACCCTAACTCGAATGTCTGCTCAGTGGCAATGATGGAGCCGAGGGCGAAGGAAGCTCCTCTGCGGTCCATGGGGGATGGGCCGATGGTGACTCCAGCGCCCATGCCCATGGTGACAATGGCTCCTGAGTTTGCAGTGGCACCTCTACCCACTAGTGACACTTGGGCTACAAAGGGGGTGGCTCTCGGTAGCCTTACTAGCCCATCGATTATCTCGATTGTTCCCGCGGGGGAGCCGACAATCACCATGTGTGTCGAAGAGTGGGAGAACCTCCAGGTTCCCTTTTTGGTCCCTTTGGGGGCCTCGGCGCTTTGTGACAGTCGGTTGGTAGAGTGGTTGCTGGTGCGCACCCTCCTCCCGCAGGATCGGGAGGAGACCCGCCATCGAGGCATGGGAAAGATCCTGGGCAATCTTTTTTTCCAAATGCTCTGGGTAAGTAACTTCCAGTTTAATATTTTTGACTTGCTTCTTCTATAACTGCTTGATGAGTTGACTCCTATTTTCTTGTTTTGCATATGGTGGCCAGTGTTTTCACTGTCCGGAATGCATGTCTCCAGACTGCGGAGTTTTGTCATGTCGCCCATGGTAGGGCTACTGCCGCTCGAGTCCAGGCAAAGAACGTAGAACTGGAACTTATTGCCATTATGGCCTGTGAGGTAGCCTAAAGTCAGGAACTCCAAGCTACCGTGGAGGTGAGCCAGAGGTTGGAGGCCTAGCTCAAGAAGGCAGATGAGACAACCAAAATTGAGGCCGAGCATTCAGCAACCGCCGAAATAAGGTGGGTCGATGCCATGGCCAAAGTGATGGAGCTCGAAGTCCAGCTCAAAGGAGCTAGGATAAGGAGTGAAATGGTAGAGGTGCTAGCCATGGATGCTGATGCGAGGGTCGAGGTCGCTAAGACCCTTGCTCAGGCGGCAAGGGAGGAGGCTGCTCGAGCTAGGAATGAGACCTCCTGGGCTAGGGCTAAGGCTGCTAAGGTCGTGGAAGCCTACAAAGACTCCACTGACTTCCGCGAGGAGGTTGCTGAGGCGGCGTATGATGCATTCCTCAAAGGATTCGAGGAATGCAAGAATAAGGTATCACGGGTTCTACACATTGCGGACCTAGATACCATCACCATCGAGGACCTCGAGTAGTTGGCGGAGGAGCCAGTGAGCGCGGCTGTCAAAGTGGTCAAAGATGACGATGATGCCATTAAAGTCGGAAGGGACGATGGCCGTGGAGCTACGAGCACGGCACCCAAAGGTACCATTAGGAGAGCGGCACCATCATCCAAAGGGGAGTCAGTCTAAAAAGTTATTTCTCGGATGATGTCAGAGGTGGGCACCATAGTTAAGGTGGCAGTGGAAGCGATCGAATCGGAGAGCTTCACGACGCAGCCAGCCGAATGCTAAGGATCCACCTTCTTTTTGTCCTCTCTTTGTATTTTGTTTGATTGTTTATGTTCTTTCATTGTAATCTAGCTTTGGCCGATCCTATCATGTAATGTATACTTTCATACGTAATAAAGAGATCTTTTTTCTTTAAGTATCGACTTTTTGAATGCTTGTATATTGTTTTGTCTTTGCATTCATTTTTGCATGTTAGCTTTAGCTCCAACTCCTTCCCATGGAGATGTCCCTTTCTTTTTTGCACTACGTTGGGTGTTGATGATTTTCATCTGCCTTGCATGGATTTGTCATCACATTTGTGTATTATCTGAGACTATGCACTCACTTGCTCGAAGGATTTTAAGCAAGGTTGGAGGCAAGTTGGTCATGACTTGGCTGGTTGGGAGCGACCAGCAATTATCTTTTGACTTGGAGTAGGGAGGTAGTCTTCAATCGAAGGAGGCCAACTGAAACTCCTTGGCTAGCTGAGAGCGGCCAGTAGTCATCCCTTGACTCAGAGTTGAGAGGCATGCTACAGTCAGAGGGGGCCAACTTGAACTCCTTGGCCGATTAAGAGTGACCAGTAGTCATCTCTTGACTCGGAGTCAGCTGGCAGGCTTCAGTCGGAGGGGGCCGACTGGAACTCCCTGGCCTACTGAGAACGGCCAGAAGTCATCTCCCAATTCAGAGTTGGGAGGCAAGCTTCAGTCGGAGGGGGCCGTCTAAAACTCCTTGGCCAGTTAAGAGCGGCCAGTAGTCATCTTCCAACTCGGAGTCAGGAGGCATGCTTCAGTCAAAGGAGACCGATTGAAACTCCCTGACCGATTGAGAGCGGCTAGTAGTCATCTTTGGATTCAGAGTGGGAGGCAGGCTTTAGTTGGAGGGGGCCAACTGAAACTCCTTGGCCTACTGAGAGCGGCCAGTAGTCATCTCCCGACTCGGAGTCGGAAGGCAAGCTTTAGTCAGAGGGGGCCAATTGGAACTCCTTGGTTGGCTAAGAGCGACCAGTAGTCATCTTTTGACTCAAAGTCAGGAGGTAGGCTTCCGTCAACTATCAGCTAAGAGGTCGACGTCTCCCAACTATGAGCTGACTGGACTCATCTGACGTGGAGTCAGAAGGTAGGCATTCGTCAAATGTGAGCCGAGAGATCGATATCTCTCAACTGTGAGCCAATTAAACTCATCCAATACTGAGTCGGAAGGTAGGCATCCATCAACTATGAGTCGAAAGATTGATGTCTTCCAACTGTGAGCCGATTGGACTCATTCGACGAGGAGTCGAGAGGTAGGCTTTTATCAACTATGAGCTGGAAGGTCGATGTCTTCCAACTGTGAGATGATTGGACTCATATGATGCAGTGTTAAGAGGTAGGTATCCATCAACTGTGAGCCGAAAGGTCAACATTTTTCAACTATGAGCCGACTGGAGTCATCCAATGCAGAGTCAAAAGGTAGGCGTCCATCAACTATGAGTCGGAATGTTGACGCCTTTCAACTGTGAGCCGACTAAACTTATCCGACGCAGATTCAGGAGGTAGGCATCCATCAATTATGAGCTGAAAGATCGACGTCTCCCAACTATGAGCCGACTGGACTCATCCGACATGGATTCGAAAGGTAGGCATCCGTCAACTATAAGTTGAGAGGTCAATGTCTTTCAATTGTGAGTGGACTGGACTCATCCAACACAGAGTCGAAAGGTAAGCATTCATAAACTACAAACTCGAAGGTCAACGTCTCCCAACTATCAACCGACTGGACTCATCCCGATGCAGAGTCGGAAGGTAGGCATCCATCAACTATGAGTCAAAAGGTCAATATCTTCCAACGGTGAGCTGACTTGATTCATTTGATGTAGAGTCAAGAGGCAGTCTTCAACCCGCAAGAAGACTGGATGATGAAGCGGTATATCAGAAATCTTTTTTTACTCCCCTCAAATAGACTCTTATATGCTATTGGTAATACATGAGAAGATTTTCGTGTTTCATATGTGGGGGATTGGCTTTCCATTGAGTTCTTCGATCCGGTAGGCTCCTTTAGAAATGCCTCGGTGACCCGATAGGATCCTTCTCAATTTGGGGAGAGCTTTACTTCTTCTATCGGTTTGAAGATTTTGGCACGCCTTAGGATGAGATCTTCGGGGAAGAAGGCTTTGAAATGCATATGAGTGTTGTAGTATTTCGTTGCTCGCTGGCGAAATGCTACCATCCTGATCCGTGCTTGGTCATGCGCTTCATAGATGAGGTCGAAATTGGCCCTTAGCTATGTGGGGCTATCTTCTTCATTATAAAATTCCATCCGCAAGCTTCATAGGCCAATCTTGACTAGAATAACTACTTCTATTTCAAAGACGAGGCTGAATGGTGTCTCTCCAGTGGGCATCCTCAAAGTCATATAGTAAGTCCACAACACGCTCGAAAGCTCTTCCATCTATTTACTTTTAAACTCATCCAGCTGGGTTCGAAGGCCCTGGAGGATAGTTTTGTTCATCACCTTGGCTTCTCCATTGGTCTTTGGATGGCCAACAGATGTGAATGATGGCGGATGTCTAATTCAGTGCAGAATTCTTTGAAGGTTTTGTTATCGAGTTATCGGCTATTATCGATGATGATGGTGTGTGGTAGCTCGAAGAGGCAGATGATGGACTTCCAAAAGAAGGACTTCACCTTGCTCTTAGTGATACATTCCAGTGCCTCAATTTTGACCCATTTAGTGAAGTAGTCGATGGCGACAAGCAACAACCTCCGTTGGCCCGATGCCGAAGAAAATAGACCAAGGATGTCCATACCCCATTGACCAAAAGGCCATGGGGATGAGAGCTGGCTCAGGTAGGAAGCAGGCTGCCGTTGGATGTGTACATGTTATTGGTAGCTATCATACTTTTGGACCAATTCGGCCACATTTTCTTGCATGGTGAGCCAATAATATCCTTGGCGAAACACCTTATATACTAGCGATCTGCCCCCTAGGTGATTCCTACATATGCCTTCATGGATCTCCTAGAGGACATAGTCGATGTCTACTGGGCCTATGCACTTGAGCAAGGGGTAGGAGAATGACCTTCTGTATAATCGTCCATTCATTATTATGAATCCGGAAGCTCTCCACTTGAGAAATTTGGCTTTCTCATGATCGTCTGGGAGAGTGTCGTCAATGGGCTAGCGAACGTAGGCATCCATCCAAGTTTGCTCATGTGTGATTAGCAATACTTTCTCTGCGACGTTGATACTCGAGGCTTTTAGATACTCAATGTAAGTCCTTCTCAGGGCACTGTCTGCTGATGTGGCCAATCGAGACAAAGCATCGGCCCTAGCATTTTACCTCTGGGGATGTAGCTGATGCTGAAGTAGGTTAATATGGAGGCTTATGATCGGACTTTGTCTAAGTACCAAGATATGATGGAGTCTCGGGCTTCGTATTCTTTCGTTATCTATCCGATGACTAGCTGGGAGTCAGTAAAGGCTTATAGATACTTTACTCCAAGCTCTCATGTAAGCCTTAGTCATGCCAATACGGCCTCGTACTTGGCTTGATTATTGGTAGCCTTGAAAAAGAATCGGAGGGCGTATTCTACTACTGTCCCCTTCGGGTTTACAAGAATCAGTCCCGCTCTACTCCCATGGGAGTTAGAGGCGCCATCAACATGAAGGATCTAGGTCTCTCCCGTTTCATCCACTCAGCAACCAGATCTGTTGAAGGAGATTCCTCTGGCTGGCTCTCAACCCAAGTGCACTCAACTATGAAGTCTACTAGAACTTAAGACTTTATGGCCGACCTCAACCGATAGGAGATATCGAATTCTCCTAGCTTGATGGCCCACTTGGCCAATCGTCTGGAGGTATCCGGTTGAGTCAATATGGCCTTTAGGGGTTGATCAGTGAGGATCACGATCGGGTGAGCTTGAAAGTAAGGCTTGAGATGCTGAGCGAAGATAATCAGTGTAAAAGTAATCTTTTTGACTTTGGAGTACTTGATCTTTGCGTCATGAAGCACCTTGCTCAAATAGTAGATGGGCTTATGTGTCCTGTCAGAGTCAACTTGGACAAGCACAGAGCTGACCGCCTCCGTGACGGCAACAAGATAAAGGAAGAGACTTTTCCTTTCCTTCAGCTTCGATAGTAGAGGCAGGGAGGATAAGAACTGCTTCAACTTCTCAAAGGCCTTTTGGCACTCCTTCGTTCAAACAAAGTCGTTCACCTTGCATAAGGCCTTGAAGAAGGATAGGCATCTCTTGACAGACCTTGACAAGAATCAACTCAATGCTGCCACTCTTTCTGTAAGCCGTTACACCTTCTTCTTATTGGTGGGCTGCCTCATATTGAGGATTGCTTGAATCTTTTTGGGGTTCACCTCAATTACTTGCTAGGTTACCATGAAACCCAGGAACTTCCCTATAGTGACTTCGAATGCACACTTGGGGGGTTCAACTTCATTCAGTACTTGCGGAGATTATTGAAGGTCTCTTCTAAGTCAACGACATGGTTAGTGGTGTGGATGCTCTTGATTGGCATGTCGTTGATGTATACTTCCATATTTCATCCGATTTGATCTTCGAATACTTTATTCATCAATCTTTAGTAAGTGACCTTCATGTTCTTCAAGCCGAAGGGTATTATCTTATAGCAGTAGATATTCCTTGCAATTATGAAGGAGGTATTTTCTTCATCCTTCGGGTTCATCCATATTTGGTTGTAACTCGAGAAGGCATACATGAAGCTGACGAGCTTGTGGCCAGATGTAGCATCGACTAACGGATCAATCTTGGGCAACAGGAAGCTATCTTTCGGATATACCTTATTCAGCTCAGTGTAGTCAATGTAGATCCTTCAGCTTTCATTTGCCTTGTGAACCATTACTACATTAGCCAGCCAATTCAGATAGTGAGCTTTCCAAATATAGCCGATAGCAAGCAGCTTGCTGACTTTTTCATCGATGGCCTTCTGTCTCTTAGAAAAGAAGCTCATTTTCTTCTATCATACTAGCCGATACTTTGGGTCAATATTGAGTTTGTGAGTGATGACCTCAGAAGGGATCCTGGGCATGTCCAATGTGGACTATGCAAAGACATCCGAATTGGCTCACAAAAAAGTGAGCAGCCGATCTCTTTCTTCCACCGACAGGAGTGCACCGACTTGGATCATTTTTGCTAGGTTGTCTCCTAATGGAAACATCAACAAATGTTTCGCAGGCTCCCCTTTGTTTTCTGACTCCCTTGGATCCAGCAGTGTTGGAGTTGGTGGCGTACTCATTTTTTGAGGGCTGGCAGCCATGTGATAGCACATTTACGCTAGCTGTTGGTCACCATGCATCTCATCGATACCATTTTTGGTGAGAAATCTGACGAGGAGATACTTGCTGGAGATTTAATGCATCCAGCTGGTTTAGATCGGGATGCCCGAGTATGGCATTGTAGGCCAATGGCTCTCGAATGACCAAAACTTTTTGAACATGGTGCTTTGGCAAGGCGGAGTTCTGGTCATAATGGAGGATGATTTCACCTTCGACCCTTATAGAGTCCCCTGTGAATCTGACTAGGGGAGTAGACATAGGTTCGAGGGAGTCGAAAGAGAGGTTCATCCGAATAAAAGCGTCGTAAGAGAGGATATCTGTAGAGCTTTCACTATCAACTAGACCCCTCTTTATAGGGTGTCTGATGATCGTCATGAAAACGATGATATCATCATTGTTTGGGTTGTTTACCTCTACAAGGTCCCTTTCAGAGAAAGTTTCTACCCCTTCTTCCCTTCGTGGCCTCTTGGAGGTATGGCCTACCCCCCAAAAGATCATGCTGATTGTTCTCTTGGTCCATGTATTATCGACATTAGGATGGGTAGACGGAGGGCCCATCAGAAGTGGAGAAACTAGGGGTCCTCCCTAGACGTACTTCCCTAGGTAGCCGTGTTATATTAGGTCTTCAATGGTGCATTTCAGATGGCGGTACTCCTCCGTATCATGATCGTAGTCCCAGTGGATTTGGCTGTACAAATTCCTGTTCCGGTTAGTTGACAGTTTCAAAGGAGAGGGGCGCTTGAGGTATTGCTCCCCCTTAATTTCCATCAAAATATTCGCTCTAGGGGCAAGAAGAGGGGTGTAGTTATTTTCCATGGCAGCAAAGTTTCTTTGCTAGGTATCTGGTTGGCGTGGAGGTTTTGGCTTCTTGGGGCAGGACCCGTTTGGCTCTTCACGAGCTTGCTTTTTTTTGGGCCTTCCGTCCATCTCTCTTCTCATAGAATCGGCTTTGTTGGTATGGATGTACTTCTGTGCATGACTTAGAAGCTCCGCACAGGACTTAGGAGGCTTCTTGTCCATAGTAAGTGAAGCATGAGGGACGAAGGCCGCACTTTAGAGCTAGGGTGGCCACAGAGTCATCAAGGTGATAGACCTCGAAAGCAGCCATCTTGAAGCGAGCTACAAAGTCTTTGAGGAGTTCTCCATCTTTCTACCAGATGAAGAAAAGACTATCTATTACTCGAGGGATCTTTTGGCAGGCGTTGAAGTGGGCCAGAAAGCTCCTCTTAAGCTACTTGAAGGAGTCGATGCTGCGCAGCTCGAGACAGAAATATCAGGCACAGGCGGCCTTCCGAAAAATGATAGAAAAGGTGATGTAAAGGAGGGCATTAGTATCCCCCTAGATCTGCATGAGAGCCTTGTAGCTATCTAGATGGTCAAGTGGATCCATAGTGCTATTGTATGGATCCAACTGTAGCAGGTGGAACCGATGAGAGATCGGTCCTCTATGATGCAGCGAGTGAGAGGTGGACGAGAGTCGTAGTCCCTCTCCAGCTGGTCAGCGAGCTTGCGGCTGAGTTCTTCCAGTTGGTGGTTGTATTCGTCAAGGCATCGCTCCACCCTACGGTTGATTGGTCCATCGGTATACCCCTCTAATTCAGGAGATGAAGGATGAGAGGGTAGGTGCCGATGTCCCCGCTCAGGCTCCTAGCAATGGGCAGGAGACTGAGGCCATTTGGGGGCCTCATAGTAGTAGTGCTCTTGCTAGTGAGCTTGGTAGCCATTCTGGTTGCGCATTGGTAAGGCACAAAAATGATGAACCTCCCGAGGGAGAGATCTCCTGCGATTAGATTGGTGGCTATCGCGAGTATGGGTACAGGGGGTACAGAAGTCTCGAGTTGCTGCTATATAGACACGGAGTGATGCTCTTGCAGCTCCTGGACTGCCACCACCAGTCTTGAACTTGTTGGGTGAGGGTGGTGAGCGGATCCAGTTGGATGGTTTGAGGCGGTGGTGATGGTGGATTTGGGAGGTCAGCCTCCCGCTGCTCAACTCATCGCGAGGGCTCTCCCACGCGGCTGATGGAGGCCTCTTGAGTGCGCATCATCACCATATTTGATTTAGAGAGGATGGGATCTACAAGTTAGTATTGTTGATCCATGTTAATTTGTCCCCCCTTCCTGGCATGCCAATCTGTTATTGCCAAGACACTCCTTCGACCATCAGCGAGCATTCGATCGCCTTCTCCGGTTGACCAAGGATCTTTCGATAGGCTTCACTTGATTAAGAACCTGCAAGAAGTTCCTAGGCCAGAGATTTCAATGGGGACACTTTGATGCTCAAGCCAATGCTCTGGGCAACAATCGTAAGCTTGAAGGAAAGCTTGAGAGTCTTAGAAAGATGCTATGTGTGAGCATGTATATGTCTCTTACCTGGTTGAAGGTCCTTTTCACCCATTTATGAAAGTTTATGAAGCTCGCAACGTAACTAAATGCCAGAGCATATCTCGCGGCGTAACTGAATTAGCGGGATTTGCTCTCCACATAGCATAGCAAAATTGGCAGGATTTGCCAAGCCTAAGCGTCGCTGCGGAATTGGCACGATTTGCCTCTCGCGTCCATGACGAAGCAAATTTCTTCATCAAGATTTAGGATCATGAAAGGATTGTGCAAGCTGGGTGGGCAACTGAAGATCCTATCTGGGTGGTCGACTAGAGATCCTATTCGGGTAGCCGACTGGAGGTCCTACCCAGGTAGCCGATTGAAGATCCTACCCGGGTGGCTGACTGAAAGTCATTTGAAAGTATGATCATCACCATTGATTAGGTCTTGCTCCATCAGCCCCATCAGACGAAAAACTTAATTGAAAATGGTTCATATGGTATATAAAATAATAACAATAATATTATTAAACATTATTAAATAAGATCATGCACGTTATAAAATGGTTTGAGATGTCTTGATGATTGGATCATTGATTGTTCATCAGTGTTTATCAAACATAAAAAAGGAAAAAAAGGATGACAAGCATTAATAGAAGTGATGAAAAAAGTTGCGGGCCGCGAGTCTAGAATTAAGAGATAAAGATATCATAATTTGCGAGGAGTTGTCAAGAATACATTGGTGGCATAAATGTATGATAAAGTTTTTTAATTTTTAAATTGTTTTTAAATCTATAAAATTTTCTTGATTTGAAGTTCTTGCAATCAAAGGAAACTCCTAATCATATACAATGATTTATTTCCTTAATTATACATAGTTCCATTTGAAAGTTTCTATTACAAATATATTTAGCTTTTCTTAAATAGCTTCACCCTATAAATATGTAATGACCCATAAAAAAAATATTATTAGCTTCTTTTCTTTGAAGGCTCAACCGCGTGATCCCCTCATAGCGATTACAGTTATCCCAAATTTCTTCCCTATTATATTTATGGTTAAGATCAGGGTTACAATATCGATAACCTGGTACTTTTTTATCTTTTACATTATTTCTTCTATTTTCTTTCATACATTTAAAAAAATATCCTTACTTTTTATTACTAACCCAAAATCATCTAGCTCTTATTAAAAATAAAACATCATTGCTTCTTGTTGCTACCCTAAAACTGGTCCAGATCTATTAAAAAGAAAAAGAAAAAGAAAAACTCACTCTTATTTTCTACTTTTCTCCATCTACAAAAAAAAATGATCTTCTTCTGACTCTCCTCTTTGCCATCATTAGTTTTTCCCATTGATCTTCTAACCATGCTTTCATTGAGCAACCAGAGCCGCCTCGATCTATCGCATTAGAAGTGTAGTGGACCCATAACCCACCTCCAAAAGAAAATCTAGTTAGAAAATAAAAGAGAAAAAAGAGAGAAAAACCAAAAAAAGAAAGGGAGAAAGAGGAAGGAAAAAAAAGAGTAGACAAAAAAAAAGGAAGAGAGAGAAAAAAAGGAAAGAGAAAGTTGGAAAAAAGAAGAAGGAACGAGAAAACCTCTTTCTAAAGGTTTGTTGTCAAAATCAACAATGAGAAAAGCATATAGAAAGTGATATAAAAAGTTTAAGGGTGTGTTTGAAATAGGGGATAAGGATGAATATCCTCTGGATATCCCCTCTTATCCCCAAAAGCTATAACTACAAAGGATAAATCTGAAAAAGATTAACCAGAGGGGATAACTCATGTTTAACCATGGGTTATCCCTGAACTTACTCTCTAAGGAATCCAGGAATAACTAAAGCTATCCCTTAATGGCAAAGTTATTATTTAAAAAAGATGGTTATTCCCTCAGCTATCCATTGGATAAAGTCTATCCTATATACTTATCCAGAGATAGTATTTTGGAAATCAAACACTACCTAAGAGAAACGATAGAAGTATCTATATTTGAGCTATGGAAATCTAATAAGCAGCTAATTGATACTTTGGCGGATTTGAAAAAGATGATTATGGGCATGAGAAAAGAAAATTTTGTTAACTCTTCAAGTAGCAGCCATCAGATTAGGCAACAAGGATTTGATCGCTATACAAAAATGGAAGGAATGATCTAATCCCGAATCTCATGCTATGAAGTTTTCTTTCCTGATGAAGAACTCGTCAAATTATGCCAAACTTCTACGGTGCATGAGTATCAATCCCAATTTGAACAATTCATTAATAATACTATAAGGTTAACTGAAAAATTTTCTTTAAGTTGTTTTGTTAATGGACTTAAAGAAGAAATCAAGCATGCAATTTGTATGTTCCAACTAATTAATATGACTAAAGTTATTGGGTTGTCTAGGCTGCTTACTTTATGCAAGCAAGAAGATAGCTATTCTAGTATAGAAAAGCAAGTTGACTCCGAACTCATATCTAAAGAGATACATATAATTTTTAGTATTAGTCTGAAACCCCATGCAGCCCATATCTAAAGAGATACATATAATTTTTAGTATTGGTCTAAAATCCCATGCAGTAATTATTCCATCTCCTGATAATGAGAATCATATGGGATTTGAGCCACTTAATCAATGGGATGATCACCATAACATTCTTGCACTAGATGACTAAGATCTGTATTACTCAAGCTTGCAAACTGAAGAAGTTGATGACATCTTTCACTAATTGGGCCATATATTCCATGCCCATATATTATCACTGACAATTGGTTATATTATCCCACAAAATATGTTCATGAAGATTAACAATTGGTTAATATCAATTGAGTTTTTCTTTAATGATGTTCTTGAATTTTATAATTCTAATATAAAATTATAAAATATCGTGATTATTAATATTTGATTACTATATCTCAAATCTTATTAGTATTGTGCTCACATAATCAGATTAATGGCAATTAAAAGGAAAAAAACATGAGAAGAAGTAGGGAAATGTCATACTTCCTCTTTCCGCTGAGCCATTTTCGTATTCAGCTCCTGAATCTTATCATGAGCCTTTAATTTATCCTTTCTGTATTGATACATCCTCCCTTTAATATCATCGACCCTCAACTGTCTCTCTCGACCTCTCGCTGAGACTGGGAAAGGTTGATAGTAAGTTTGGCAATCTGTTTCGGTGCCACTTGGATCTATCCTCCTCTTTAGCAAGCCTTCTTTTCAAAGCACTCCTCCCCTTGGTGAAACTCCTATTTAGGTTGTTCCACCTCTCATTGAAGCATTTTTTCAAAGCCTCTATCTCTTGGGCATGCTTGGACCTGTATTGCAGTAATTTTGACCGAGCCTTATCGGCCAATTTGCGAGCTCCCTTAAGCTTATCGATTCCGGCTTGAAAATTTGCTGTAAAGATCTGTTCTACCTTTTTTGAATCCGCCAGCTTCTTCTGGGCTAGCAGCAAGGCCTTGATAAGCGTCAATGATAATTAGAGTACATAAGTGGAATTGCATAAATGATAATTTGCAAGGAAAACTAGTTATGGTGATTTATATGGGCTTAGATAATATATGGGCATGGAATATAATCAGGGAAGGAACAAAGATATATATATATATAATATTAGCTAATGTGTCAATGACAATTGGACCGTGCAAAGACATCCGAATTGGCTCACAAAAAAGCGAGCAGCCGATCTCTTTCTTCCACCGGCAGGAGTGCACCGACTTGGATCTTTTTTGCTACGTCGTCTCCTAATGGAAACATTAACAAATGTTTCTCAGGCTCCGCTTTATTCTCTGACTCCCTTGGATCCAGCAGTGTTGGAGCTGGTGGTGTACTCATTTATTGAGGGCTGAGGGCCATGTGATAGCACAATTACGCCAGCTGTTGGTCATCATGCATCTCATCGATTCTATTTTTAGTGAGAAATCTAATGAGGAGGTGCTTGCTAAAGATTTACTGCATCCAGCTGGTTTAGACCGGAATGCCCAAGTATGGTGTTGTAGGCCAATGGCTCTTGGATGACCAGAAACTTTTTGAACATGGTGCTTTGGCAAGGTGGAGTCTTGGTCATAACGGAGAGGATGATTTCACCTTCGACCTTTACAGAGTCTCCTGTGAATCCGACTAAAGGAGTAGACATAGGTTCAAGGGAGTCGAAAGAGAGATTCATCTAAATAAAAGCATCGTAAGAGAGGATATCTATGGAACTTCACTATCAACTAGAACCCTCTTTACAGGGTGCCTAGCGATCATCATGAAAACGATGATATCGTCATTGTTTGGGTTGTTTACCTCTACTAGGTCCCTTTCAGAGAAAATTTCTACCCCTTCTTCCTCTCCATGGCCTCTTGAAGGTATGGCCTGCCCCCCAAAAGATCATGCGATTGTTCTCTTGGTCCACGTATTATCGACATTAGGCTGGGTAGACGAAGGGCCCATCGGAAGTGGAGCAACTAGGGTCCTCCCTGGACGTACTTCCCTAAGTAGCCGTGTTATATTAGGTCTTCAATGGCGCATTTTAGATGGTGGTACTCCTCTGTGTCATGACCGTAGTCTTGGTGGATTTGGCAGTACAGATTCCTATTACGGGTAGTTGACAGTTTCAAAGGAGAGGGGCGCTTGAGGTATTGCTCCCCCTCGATTTCCATCAAAATGTTCGCTCGAGGGGCAAGAAGAGGGGTGTAGTTGTGTTCCATGGCAGAAAAGTTTTTTTGCTAGGTATCTAGCTGGCGTAGAGGTTTTGGCTTCTTAGGATAGGACCTATTTGGCTCTTCACGAGCTTTCTTCTTTTTGGGCCTCTCGTCCGTCTCTCTTCTTGGAGAATCGGCTTCGTTGGCATAGATGTACTTCTATGCATGACTTAGAAGCTCCGCACGGGACTTGGGAGGCTTCTTGTCCATAGAAAGTGAAGCGAGAGGGACGAAGGCCGCACTTCAGAGCTAGGGTGGCCATAGAGTCGTCGAGGTGATAGACCTCGAAAGCAGTCATCTTGAAGTGAGCTACGAAGTCTTTGAGGAGTTCTTCATCTTTTTACCAGATGAAGAAAAGGTTATTCGTTACTCGAGGGATCTTTCGGTAGATGTTGAAGTGGGCCAGGAAGCTCCTCTCCAGCTACTTGAAGGAGTTGATGCTGCGCAGCTCGAGGTAAGAATATCAGGCACAGGTGGCCTTTCAAAAGTAGTAAGAAAGGCGATGCAGAGGAGGGCATTAGTATCCTCCTGGACCTATATGAGAGCCTTGTAGCTCTCTGGGTGGTCAAGTGGATCCATAGTGCCATTGTATGGATCCAACTATAGCAAGTGGAACTGATGAGGGACCGGTCTTCCATGATGCAGCGAGTGAGAGGTGGACGAGAGCCATAGTCCCTCTTCAGCTGGTCAGTGAGCCTGCAGCTGAGTTCTTTCAGCTGGTTATTGTATTCGTTAAGGCATCGCTCCACCCTATGGTTGATTGGTCCATCGGTACACCCCTCTAATTTAGGAGATGAAGGATGAGAGGGTAGGTGCCGATGTCCCTGCTCAGGCTCCTAGCAATGGGCAGGAAGCCGAGGCCATTTGGGGGCCTCCCGGTAGTAGTGCTCTTACTAGTGAGCTTGGTGGACATTCTGGTGGCGCATTGGTAAGGCACGAAAATGGTGAACCTCCCGAGGGGGAGATCTTCCGCGATTAGATTGGTGGCCATCGCGAGTATGGGTATAGGGGGTTCAGAAGTCTCGAGTTGCTGCTATATAGACACGGAGTGATGCTCTTGCAGCTCTTGGACTGCCACCACCAGTCTTGAACTTGTTGGGTGAGGGTGGTGAGCGGATCCAGTTGGATGGTTTGAGGCGGTGGTGATGGTGGATTTGGGAGGTCAGCCTCCCGCTGCTCAACTCATCGCGAGGGCTCTCCCACGCGGCTGATGGAGGCCTCTTGAGTGCGCATCATCACCATATTTGATTTAGAGAGGATGGGATCTACAAGTTAGTATTGTTGATCCATGTTAATTTCCCCCCTTCCTGGCATGCCAATCTGTTATTGCCAAGACACTCCTTCGACCATCATCGAGCATTCGATCGCCTTTTCCAACTGACCAAGGATCTTACAATAGGCTTCACTCGATCGAGAACCTGCAAGAAGTTTTTAGGCCGGAGACTTTGACGGGGATACTTTGACGCTCAAGTCAATGCTCTGGACAATAGTCATAAGCTTGAAGGAAAGCTTGAGAGTCTTAGAGAGATGCTCTGTGTGAGCGTGTATGTGTCTCTTACATAGTTGAAGGTCCTTTTCACCCATTTATGAAAGTTTATGGAGCTCGCGACATAACTAAATGTCAGAGCATAGCTCGCAGCATAACTGAATTAGCGAGATTTGCTCCCCGCATGGCATAGCAGAATTGGCAAGATTTGCCGGGCCTAAACGGCCACTGCAGAGTTGGCACGATTTGCCTCTTGCGACCATGACGAAGGAAATTTTTTCGTCGAGATTTAGGATCATAGACGAATTGTGTAAGTTGGGTGGGTGACTGAAGATCCTATTCGGATGGTCAACTAGAGATCTTACCCGAATGGCCGACTGAAGGTCCTATTCAGATGGTCGACTGAAGATCCTATCCGAATGGTTGACTGGAGGTCATCTGGAAGTATGATCATCACCGTTGATTAGGTCTTGCTCCATCAGCCCCATCACATGAAAAACTCAATTGAAAATGATTCATATAGTATAAAAAATAATAATAACAATAAACATTATTAAATAAGATCATGCACGTTATAAAATGGTTTGAGATGTCTTGATGATGGATCATTGATTGTTCATCAGCATTTATCAAACATAGAAAAGGAAAAAAAAAAAAGGCCGATAAGCATTATAGAAGTGATGAAGAAAAGATGCAAGTCTAGAATTAAGAGATAAAGATATCATAATTTGCGAGGAGTTGTCAAGAATACCTGGTGGCATAAATGTATGATAAAGTTTTTTTATTTTTAAATTTTTTTAAAGTCTATAAAATGTTCTTGATTTGAAGCTCTTGCAATCAAAGGAAACTTCTAATCATACACAATGATTTATTTCCTTAATTATACATTAGTTCCATTTGAAAGTTTCTATTACAAATAATTTAGCTTTTCTTAAATAGCTTCACCCTATAAATAGGTAATAACTCATAAAATAATATTATTAATTTCTTTTCTTTGAACGCTCAACCACGTGATCCTCGAAGCTTATCCCAAATTTCTTTCCTATTATATTTATGGTTAAGATCGGGTTTACAATATCGATAACCCTACTTTTTTATCTTTCACATTATTTTTCTATTTTCTTTCATACATTTTAAAAATATCCTTACTTTTATTACTAACCCAAAATCATCTAGCTCTTATTAAAAAAAATATCCTTGCTTTTTGTTGCTACCCTAAAATCGGTCCAGATCTTATCAAAAAGAAAAATAAAAACTCATTATTTTTTACTTTTCTCCATCTACAAAAAAAAAAGATCTTCTTCTGACTCTCCTCTTGGCCATCATTGGTTTTTTCCATTGATCTTCTAACTATGCTTTCATCGAGCGAACAGAGCCGCCTCCACCTATCGCATTAGAAGTGTAGTGGACCCATAACCCACTCGCAAAAGAAAATCGAGCTAGAAATAAAAGAGAAAAAGAGAGAGAAAAACCAAAGAGAGAAAGAAAGAAAGAGGAAGGAAAAAAAGAAGAAAAAAAAAAAAAAAAAGGAAAGAGAAAACCTCTTTCTAAAGGTTTGTTGTCAAAATCAACACTGAGAGAATTTATAGAAAGTGATATAAAAAGTTTAAGGCAATGTTGGATATGGGGATAAGAGGGATATCCTCTGGATATCCTTTCTTATTCCCAAATGCTATAGCCAGAGGGGATATGTCTAAAAAAAATTAACTAAAGGGGATAATCCATGTTTAACTATGGGTTATCCCTTAATCTTATTCACTAGGAAATCCATGAACAACTAAAGTTATCCCTTGATGGCATACTTGTAATTTTAAAAAGATGCTTATTCCCTCAGCTATCCCTTGAATAAATGCTATCATGTACATTTATCCAGGGATAGCTTTTGGGCTATCAAACACTACCTAAGGGTATGTTTGAAATAGAGGATAAGGAAAGATTTTCAGGGAATAAATCTGAAAAAAGTTAATCATAGGGGATAACCCATGTTTAACCATGGGTTATCCCCTAAACTTATTCCCTAGGGAACCCAGGAATAACTAGAAAAGTTATTATTTAAAAAAGATGATTATTCCTTTAGCTATCTTCTGGATAAAATCTATCCTGTACACTTATCCAGGGATAGCATTTTGGGAATCAAACACTACCTAAGAGAAACGATATGAGTATCTATATTTAAGTTATGAAAATCTAATGAACAGCTAATTGATACTTTGGCGGATTTGAAAAAGATGATTATGGGCATGAGAAAAGAATATTTTGGTAACTCTTTAAGTAGCAGCCATACAACAAGGATTTGATCACTATATAAAAATGGAAGGAATGATCTAATTCCGAATCTCATGCCATGAAGTTATCTTTTCTGATGAAGAACTTGTCAAATTAATATGCCAAACTTCTATGGTGCATGATTATCAATCCCAATTTGAACAATTTATTAATAATACTATAAGGTTAACTGAAAAATTTTCTTTAAGTTGTTTTGTTGAGGGACATAAAAGAGGAAATCAAGCATGCAATTTGTATGTTCCAACTAATCAATATGACTGAAGTTATTGGGTTGTCTAGGCTGCTTACTTTATGCAAGCAAGAAGATAGCTATTCTAGTATAGAAAAGCAAGTTGACTCTGAACTCATATCTAAAGAGATACATAATTTTTTAGTATTAGTCTAAAACCCCATGCAGCCCATATCTAAAGAGATACACATAATTTTTAGTATTGGTCGAAATCCCATGCAGTAATTATTCCATCTCCTGATAATGAGAATCATATGGTCAATAGTGTTTCAGAAGGAGATACCAGACTTCTTTTTTTTTTGGTACATAAACACCTCCTCTACAAGCATCTATTAATGCAGCAACTTCTTCTCAAATAGCTGTCTCAGGAAATTTGATATCTACATCTAAGCCTTATCAGTCCTAATAAATTGCAATGAAACTATTAGAAGCACAACAAGCTAATATGCCATAAAGCAATCATCCGTTATTGCAAGACTCTTTAATGTATGGTAATGTTGATACTATAAAATTAGATGATAATTATGGTTTAATACAAATAACATGCTGGTTTTTGTATGAATTAACTTTTGATTCTGGTTTGCAAAAGATACTGCATCATCTAATGGTGATGATGCCACATGTGAATACTTCTACATGGTTGATTTTAAGAAGGATGGGATTATAGGATTCCCTAATTTTGAAGATCTTTTCAAAACTATAAAAAAATTTAGTTGAAAGATCAAACTATCGAGGGAGACTCCTAATGATATATAATGATTTTTTCTCAATTATGCATTACTTTCATTAGGAGGTTTCTTTACAATTGTATTTAGCTTTTCTTAAATAACTAGGACTTCATCAAGTAAATATGTATAGCTCTTGTGACTTAGTATGGTGAAATAATATTATTTATTTATTTTTTTTGAACACTCAACCCTCTTAAAGTGGTTATATCGGAAAGCCTGACCTCTCGAAGTAGTTATTTGGAGGTGTGATCCCCTTGAAGGGGTCATAATTCATTACAATAAAAATATTTGATGGCAACTATTTTTTTTTATACTAAAAAAAAGTGTCAAAAATTCATGCAGCTTGCCGAAGAAACTACTTAACCGCATTTTTCCTCTAGCGGCCGGCTCCCTTCAATTTCCTATCCTCGTCTCCTCCTCTTTTCCGTCCTCGTCTCCTCCTCTCTTCCCCACCTCTTCCTCTGTTAACGCCAAAGTGTTAGCATCTAAAAAAAAAACAAACACCGGCCATTTTTAAAAACCAAATGCCCACCATTTTAAAGAAAAAAAAGTTCTATAAATAGGGCATCACCCTAGCCTTTCATAGAATGAGAAAAAATGAAAAGTAATAATAACTCTCTATTCCTTCTTACTAATTTTCTTGAAGACGATTGATCAGCGTCCTGTTGAGATTGTGAGCATCTGTTGAAATCGTGGCACTAACGAATGTTGGAGTTTTTTTGCTTCCGGATTGTACCTTAGAGGAGAGCGTGCAGTCCAATTTTTCTTTGCACGAAAAGGGGACCAAATCTCCTTTAGGACAGTGGTTTAATCCTGACTCTTTAACTTATTTTTATTTTGAAACAATTTTCTTTTTTACCGAATATAATCTGCCATACACCACAAATATTATTTCTAAAATATTAAATATGTATGTGTAAATATATATATATATGTATATAAATATGTATATATATATATATATATGTATATGTGTATGTGTATATATGTATATGTATATGTGTATGTGTATATGTATGTGTATGTGTATGTATGTATGTATATGTATATGTATGTATGTATGTATGTATGTATGTATATATATGTCTGTATGTATGTATGTATGTATATGTATGTATATGTATGTATGTATGTATGTATGTATGTATGTATATGTATGTATGTATGTATGTATGTGTATGTATGTGTATGTATGTCTGTGTATGTATGTTCTGTATGTGTGTGTATGTGTATGTGTGTATGTGTATGTCTGTGTATGTATGTGTATGTATGTATGTGTATGTATGTATATGTATACATATGTTCGTAGTTGGAAGCACATAGAAATCATTTTCAATAATATCTCTTCTTCTCCCTTTCTACACTCCGTAGCCAACTTTTTCGATTCTCTTTGGTTGTCCCACATGGAGATCGTAGAAATTTTTAGGCTTAAAAGGCTAAAATAAAGATATAGAGCATGGAGAGCCATTTTTAGGCTTAAAGCTAAAGAACATACCAAAGCTCTCTCTTTCATGAAATAGATGAAGTAGAATAAATGAGAACTTTGGTGCAACCGTGCAACTACCAAATTACAAACTATTAAGCTTCATTAATTTCACAAAAAAAATCAAAAATAATATTACCTTCTGCAATTAAGCATGTCTTTGTACTTCAGGATAGAATCGAGCCACTGAAGCTTAAGCTACTGCTTGAATCGATTAATGAAATCATCTACCTTGGCATCCACCTCCATTCCTCATCCATAATCACCTCGTAGGCACAGCCCCACGCCGCTGCTGCAGGCCGCCGCATGATCTCGGCATCCTCAAAGTGCGCTAACGCGGAATTCTTGCTCGCCAACATCTTTATCTGCTCCGCCAGCTTCCTCTCCTTCTCCTCCGCCGGCACCTCCCGCGAGTCTACCTAGCTTCGATCGAAGTGGTGCTACTCTCTGCCGGCCAAGGCATCGGGTGCCTTCGATGGCTCCGACTTAGGACCAAAAGGGAGGGAGGGGCGGCGTTGAGGGGGGAATCACCAGATCGGAAGCGGTATAGAGGCAGATGGAGCAGAAGCGTTCAAGTACGGTGCCGCAGTGAATTTAGTTTTCTTTTCGCCTTGCAAATTTTAAAACCGCATGAAAATATGTCCATACTTTTTAAGCATCGGCATTCCCTAAGTTTCCAATATTCCCTCCACTTTTGATTTAAAATAACTTTTTTTAGCGTTGCCTCACCCAAAAATTATTGTATTGATTATTCCAAATTTTCTATCATGTCACAGTAAAAAGCATTGGCACTCCCTAAGTTTCCCAACGCTTTCCAAAAGTGCCGGAAAATATTTCCTCCACTTGCGTTGCCTCTCCCAAAAATTATTGTCCCAAAAATTATTGTATCGGTTATTCCAAGTTTTGTATCATATCTATTATTATGATGAAATATTCATAACAATATGTAGATCAAGGGGATTTTAATACTTTTGTATTACTAATTGATGAAGGCCTAGTATTGTGCACTCATAAATACAAACAATGGTTGATCAATTACAATCAGGAATATTTATACCTCTCGCCCTTTGTCCTTATATGTGCTTCATAAAAGTTTCTTCTACGATCATCCATCGTCCCATTTTCCCTTTTCTCTTTTCTGCCCCATCTCAAAATATTAAAACATTAAACAATAATAATAATAATAAGGGAAAAAAAAGGAAATTAATAATATAATTACCAGCTTGTTTGTCAGTTCATGGCTTCTCTCGTGCGTTAAATCGTTGTATTCATCTACGGAGAAACGTATGGTGCGAAAAAAGAAAATTTACAAAACTATGAATCCGATGGCATCCTTCAAAATTGATAAGCTTTCAATACGTAGGGCATTGAAAGCTTCTTTGGCACCTCCAACAAAAAGGCTACATAACAAACTCTTGAATTACAACAAAAAAATAATCTACGGATGGTATCGCTTGGAAGGAGAAGAGCAAGAGCTGCACATCCAACTCTGATCGTATATTTTTTTTTTCATCTTCTGTTGCCGCCGGGATCCGTCCTCCGACTCAAGCGCGGTCGATCCTCGGGGAATGGGGTGCGGACCTGCAAAACAGGAAGCCCACACGCGGAGGGACGCCGGGGATGGTCCTCCGCGGAAGGCCCTCCGACGCTCAAGTCAGTGAGGAAGGAATCGGCGATCAACCAGACAATGGGGAGGTGGATCTCTCCGGGAGACCTCTCCAGGGGGCGGCCAATCGGGAGCTCTAGGAGGAGCAGAGCACCGACGAGCTGCCGGAAGAGAGGAATGACTCCAGAGTTTTTGGGCGTCAAGAGTCACGTACCTGAGGAATCTGCCAATCTGACCTTTATAGACTGTCACCTGGGGACTTGAGCGTCTTCTGGAAGGTACTGAGGTTGTTACGATACGGGGGTAGACAGAATCAGGCCGTTGTGGGGCCATTAGAATCCACGCCTTGTCTGTTAAGGGATCGACGGCTGAGAGAGCTCCCTGATGTCTTGGGATCTGGGCGAGTAGACCTGAGGCGGTTACGATAGGTCTTAACCACGTCTTAACATGATTCCCTGCCTAAGGTGCTACTCGGGTAAGCTTGAGCTCTCCCGCGTCAGGTTCCGCGGAGGTAGACGTCAGGACGTGGATCGCTAGGTAGTCGCGGGCTACGGAAGCCCGGAAGAGGCCGAGCTAGGGAGGCCCGGAAGAGGCCGAGCTAGGGAAGCTCGGAGGAGGTCGAGCTAGGGAAGCCCGGAAGAGGCCGAGCTACGGAGGCCCGGAAGAGGCCGAGCTAGGAGGCCCGGAAGAGGCCGAGCTAGGGAAGCCCGGAAGAGACCGAGCTAGGGAAGCCCGGAAGAGACCGAGCTACGGAGGCTCGGAGGAGGTCGAGCTAGGGAAGCCCGGAAGAGGCCGAGCTCGGGAGGCCCGGAAGAGACCGAGCTATGGAGGCTCTGAGGAGGCAGAGCTACGGAGGCTCAGAGGAGGTCGAGCTAGGGAAGCCCGGAAGAGACCGAGCTAGGGAAGCTCGGAAGAGACCGAGCTAGGGAAGCCCGGAAGAGACCAAGCTAGGGAAGCCCGGAAGAGACCGAGCTACGGAGGCTCGGAGGAGGTCGAGCTACGGAGGCTCGGAGGAGGTCGAGCTAGGGAAGCCCGGAAGGAGACGGTAGGAGGAGGTCGAGCTAGGGAAGCCCAGAAGGAGACGGTAGGAGGAGGTCAGCCTTAGCCGCCTTGCACGGATATCAATGCAATGACGATTTTACCCCCCAACACATGCCCTCCACTCCCTAGTTCAAAGCGTATGTTCGGGCATAGGGAGTATAAGTTCAAGTGGCGCGTCCTGGACGGGACGTCTTGGCCCAAACAGTTCATGCAATGATGCCCCGCTTAATGCGATAGGGCTATCGTACCTTCGGAGGCAAGGCTCCTCCACTAGCGACGGTTGAGATTGCGCCGTGCCGTGAATCCCGATCGATATGGGGGTTTGTCGAGGCGATTCCGGACGCCTCGAATAGGACGTCCCGCCTCCCTAGGGCGGTTCCTTGGCGGGGAAGCGAAGTGACAGCCGCCCTATATATATATACACTTGCGCATGCGGCGTCTTCTCACCTTATTTTCAGAAGAGTATTGGTCTCTCGTCCTCTCCAGCGTTCATCGTTTTCGACCAGGATTTTCCTCAACCAAGATGGCGATGAGCCCTGAAGACGTGGCCTCAGAAATCGTTGCTGAGGATTTGGGGAGAATTCACCAAAGGTATGGCCTGCCCCTGGATGTAGCTTTGCGGGTGCCGGGACTTGAGGATAGGGTTACCCGGGGATTAGAGTCTGGAGTTTTTGTCTATGAGGATAGTTTTAAGGCGGGTCTTCGTTTTCCTCTTCATCCCTTGGTGAAGGAGATCATGACCCACTACAACATCTGTCCGTCGATGGTGGCTCCAAATAGTTGGCAGAATATCATCGGATTTATTTCGATGTGTCACCAGATCCAAATCGTTGCAACTCTCCCCCTTTTCCGCACCTGTTACCACCTAACTCCCGGGAGGAAATCGGAGTGGACCTCCATCGGGCCCCGGAGGTCTTTTAATGTCATTGCGGATAAGCCTTCTTCCATCAAGGGGTGGAAGAGCCGATTTGTGATTGCGGAGGGGAACATCGGTTCCGATTTTCCTCGATGATGGGGAGAAGTGGCGAGGGATGCGGAGACGCATCCGACCTTAACGGCGCAGGAGGAGAGGGACCTGGATGTCCTTCATAATGGACAGGTATTTTCGGCAAATGACCTGTTATCGGAGGGGGCCCTCTTCGCAGCCGGGCTCAGCCCTCTGGATCCACAAGGTGAGTCCCTTTCGTGCCTTGTATCTTTTTTCGATTGGTGTGCTTGATTCCGAGTACGTGTGCTTTGATGTGGCAGCCGCAAGGTCGGCTTTATCGAGCCTCTCCAAGAGGAAGAGAGGGAAGCACCCCGGGGAAGGTAGTGGTGCGGACAGCGGCCGACCTGAGAAAAGGGCTCATAAATCCGCAAGGAGCCCGCCGGGCGCTGGAGCAGTCGCTACAGAGGCGCCGGGGGTGAAGGAGGATCCGGGGAGGGCGGCCGTGGCGCCCGAACCTCCCGTGTTGGAGATTTCAGACAGTTCGGATGAAGCTCCGCTGGCTCGTCCGACCGCGTCCCCCTTGAAAGAGGAACCCGCGACGGGTCCAGTGGAAGCAGTTGTAGCAGAGGGGTCTATTGTCCCCGCAGGATTGTCACTGGCTCCAGCGGGAGAGGGGGAGGAGACAGCCACAGCGGAGGAAGTTCGGGAGGAGCCCCTGCTTGGCCTATCCGCCAGGGAGTCTGGCAGTAGCGAGGTCGGGCGCCTTCGATGGGTCAAGAGGCAGTTCAGACCGAGACCTCGGGGGAGCCCGCGGAGGGGGCGCAGGTGGTGGCGACCGGAGAGGACGCATCGGTGGAGGGAGCACAACAAAGTGGGGGTCCCACGATCGGGGCCCCCTCGAAGAAGATTTTGGGGAGGCTGGCGCTTGGGCTGGCCGAGCTATCTGAAGAGGCTCAAGCCAGGGCCCTGATGGAGGAGGCTGGGAGGTTGAAGGCTACTCAGCTGGGGGTCGTCCAGGCCGGTCCCTCAGGCGGGGCCGGTCAACCTGGCAGTTCGGAGACTAACATCGATGAGGCATTTTCCGCCATGATAAGGTCGGTCCTACATCCGGGTGCAGACCCGTCGGCGGACGAGTTTGTTGACCGGGGGTTGATAGATGCTGCGTTCGGGCAGCAAGGTGCAGCTGAGGGTATCCATCTCCTTCCCGCCATAGACAACACGACTTTGATGAAGATGACCCGGGACTACGCTTCGAAGGTGAGCCATTTTTTCAGCGTGACAGATGTTTTTCAATGGACTCTGTTGTGGGTGCTTACTCAATTCCCGCTTTTGCAGAGTGTTCTGCTTTCCCGGGCGATTTGCTGGCGTCTGAGTTTGGCAACGGGGGCCAGCGTCCAGGCCCGGAGGGAGAAAGTCGAGCTTCAGTCGCGGCTGAAGGTGTCTGAGCAGTTCGAGGAGCTCATGAACACAATGGATAAGAACTCGAGGGGGCTAGGGCGGCATATCAGGCTGCCGTGGACGAGGTGTCCAAGTAGAAACGCAGGGTGGAGGAGCTACAGGGACTCCTGGCAAAGAGCGACGACGCATGCCGGGAGCTGGCCAGGATCGAATCAAAACACTCCGCGGAGGTGGCGGCGATGCGGCGGGAACACGGCGAGAGTTTGAGCCGGTTGAGGAGAGAGGCCGACGATGAAAGGAGGCGCCTGGCAAGAATGTTGGGCGAGGTGGAGGAGAAATTGAAACGGCGTGATGACGAAATCGCCGAATTGAAGGAGAACGCGAGGTGGCATCAAGGAATGATGACTCGAGTGAGTGGCGAGTTATCGCAAGCTCATGGGGAGATTGAAGCCGAACGATCGAAGATCAGTACCCTGCAAGAGAGGGTCGAGCTGGTTGGTGCCATAGGACAAGGGCCCGGAGTGAGGCTGAGGAGCTGGCCAGGAGGTTGGCTAGGCGAGAGGGGGAGGTATGCTCTTATTTGGCCCTCCTTATTTTTCTATTGGTTCCCTGCGACGCCGATTGACCTTGACTTTTCCAGATGGCGAGGATGGGGTCGGAGATTCAGGCTCTCCAAAATGCGTTCGCGTCTGCTCGCAGCAGGAGCTCGGAGCTCGAGACACGGGCTAGCGAGCTTGAGGAGCAAAACGCCATTTCGAAGGCCCAAGTCGCAGAGGCCGAGAAACGGGTCGCCGAGGCCAACACACAGCTTGCCATACTTAAGGGGCGGCAAGACGCTATGAGCGTAGACGCGTTCCATCACGGGATGGAAGAGTGTAAGCAGAGGATACTCAGCGGGCACCCGGAATGGGACCTTTCTTTTCTGAGCGTCGAAGACTCCGAAGACGGCGAGTTCGAAGAAGAAGACGAAGATGAATGTGTCAATGTTTCTGACGCCGAGCTTGGCGGCGCCCCTGGTCCCGGCGAAGCCGTAGCCTCCGGGGGACGGTCGCAAACTGTCGCAGAGGGGTGGAAACATCAGAGAAGGGCGAGCCTAGCCGCGCACCTGCAGACGTGACTGAGGGTATTCCCAAAGCCGGTGGGGCTCCTGGCTCTTAGGAGCCGCTCCTGTATCTTCCCCTCTCAAACATTTGACATTTCGCAGCAAAGGGATTTCTTGTTTTTATTTAAGTGTTTTTCTTGCGTGACTTTGCCGCTGTCTAGTGTCGCCTCGATCGTGAACGACCCATGGCTCGTTGATATCCTTGGGCCATTCTTAATTCGGGATCAGGAAAACGTATTGGCTCGGGTCGGTGGGTAAAATAGGTCGGTTTGGACCGACTGACAAAATAGGTCGTCTGAGGCTAATGGGTAAAATGGGTCGGCTGGGGCCGACGAACAAAAATAAGTCGGCGTGGGCCGACAGAAAGAATAGGTCGGTTAGAGCCGACGGATGAAAACAGGTCGGCTGGGGCCAACGAATAAAACGGGTCAGCTGGGGCCGACAGGCGAGATAGATCGGCCGGGGCCGATGGAACAATATAGGTCGGCTGGGGCCGACGGGCAAGAATAGGTCGGCGTGGGCCGACAGGCAGAAATAGGTCGGCTGGGGCCGACGGATAGATAGGTCGGCTGGGGCCGACGGGTAAAACGGGTCGGCTGGGGCCGATAGGCAAAAATAGGTCGTTTAGGGCCGACAGGTGAGATAGGTTTTCGTGCTTCCCGCCACCCCGCCAGTGTCCTGCCATCCCACAGGCAATTCGGTTTTTACTTTACTAAAAGTGGTGATACGACAGAATGGGGGTATAAAGCTGCATTAGAGCTTTTCGGAAGGTGCTCTTTTCCCATGCAGGCTACCTCGTTGCGATGCGCACGCAACCGTCCACTATTGGACAGTACTTTTTCAAAGGACAATTTTCTGAGCCCGCCGGTTTTCGAAGCGTCAGCGGACGATTTCCTGCATTTAATGACCGCGATTCGGGATCAGGAGGGGATCTTCGTACACGTCCTGGTTCAGGCGGTGGGTTTGGCGCGCAGTGGGGTGCTGCGTTTATCATGAGAGGCCATGTGGAGGCGTGGGACAGGTGTTTGAATCTCGGGACTCACAGCTTTGATGGCTCGTCCCGAGTCTTTCCTGCCTATAAAAAGGGGAGAAAGGGGCTATATTTGGCTATCCCCAAAGTTTCTTTCTTGTTGGAATTTCTACCATGCTCATTTCTCTGTTGCTACGAGTGAAAGGATCGACTTTTCCTTTCATGGGCTCCTTGCCGCCGGATAGCTGGGGCGACCGGGGAGCAGCTGAAGGATGGCTCATCCTTAGGGGACGAGTCTCGGAGATCATACGGAGAGCGCACATGGGGGGCGCGGAGATCACACGGGGAGCGCACATATAACTCTTCCCGTGTGACCTTTGCGGCCGGTTACGGGGGAGTTACGGTAAGAAGCGCACGCGGGCCTCCCGTGGCTCGTGTGTATTTCGCCTCCTCCCCTGGTTCGGACTCCCGGGATCAGCCGCTCGAGGGGGGGTGAGAGCGCCTCACTCGCCGACTCCTTGTCCTTGAGACATGGCATGGAGCGGCAGTACACCCCTGGCTGGGTGGTTTGGGATGGCCGTCCAGATATCCCGGTTGGGCCACCAAGATGTCGTCCTGACTTGGGGCCAGTCGCAACTATTGGTCCGTGTCGACGGGCAATTATCGGCCCTAACCAACTGGGACGCGATTACGACTGTCGGGTTGCTCGAGTCTTGTATTCGCCCTTATTTTATGCATTTCAATGCTTTTGTAACGCCTGTGAGGCATTTGTAATTGATCATGATCGGCAATAAAGAGAGTTATATTCAATGTTTCAATCTCTATCTTTTCTTGTGCCGAACCCATTGTTATTTGTCGTTTGTGGGGCATAAAAGTGTCCCGCTCGCCCTTAGACGAGGATCCCATGTGCCCGAACTAATCGAGGTTCGTATGCGGCGGTGCAGAGATCGTTCGGCGAAATACGCTCCTTGCTTAGGTCAGGAGTCTGGTATTTTGTGCTCCGCTTTTATCGGAGCTCGGAGTATCGTGAGTCGGCTTTGGCCGAAGTTCGGGGAGTCTGCATTTCCCCTAATACAACTCGGGGAACTTGTCGCCCGAGTTAGTCAAACTTCAAAGGCGTTCGCCTCGGCCTCGCCGAAGTCTGGAGACTTACGACTCGGCCATGTCGAGGCTCGGGGATTGACGGCTCGCCCTGCCGAGGTTCGGAGAACTGGTAGCTCGGCCCTGCCGAGGTTTGGAGAACTGGTAGCTCGGCCCTGCCGAGGTTCGGAGATCTGGTAGCTCGGCCCTGCCGAGGTTCGGAGAATGGGTAGCTCGGCCCTGCCGAGGTTCGGAGAATTGGTAGCTCGGCCTGCCGAGGTTCGGAGATCTGGTAGCTCGGCCCTGCCGAGGTTCGGAGAACTGGTAGCTCGGCCCTGCCGAGGTTCGGAGAACTGGTAGCTCGGCCCTGCCGAGGTTCGGAGAACTGTTAGCTCGGCCCTGCCGAGGTTCGGAGAACTGGTAGCTTGGCCCTGCCGAGGTTCGGAGAACTGGTAGCTCGGAGGGAGCGAATCAGTCGCCGTTTGCAGGCTACGGCGTCAGGTCCACGCGGCACTCAATGGAGGGGGCGCTCGAGCGGAACGGGCGGCGTGTTGTCACGCCTTTACTGGCGATGCTGCTCTTTCCGAGGGGGTAATTTATCGCCCGAGCGACGGACTTCCACGTTTTCCGAGGAAGGGGGCGATTAAGCAGCCTGGGGAAGCGCCAAATGCATTTAATGCAGGGGGCGACAGATCGGAAAGTGTTTCACCTGGGGAATCTCCGCGCTTATCGATCTTACTCGGATAGGGCATGACTTTTGGATTCCTCACGCATTAGAATGTCGACACATGGCAACTTTCGTGGGTCGGCGCTCGCGGCGCGGCTGACCGGGATACCTGCCTGGCGGGTATAAATACGACCGAGGGGGATTGGATTCTGGCTATCCCTCGGCTTGAGCTCTAAAAAATGGACTCTCCAGCGCGATCGTCAACTGACTCGCGTTCCTCGGTCAGCAACCCGTCGTACTCGGAGGAGAGGGGGACCTCCGTGACTGTCAACGGGCTGACCCTTGCGTCGGGCCTTGCAATCAATGAGCGGCTCGCTAGGACCGCCGAGGAGTTCTTGGATGTCTCGGTCCGGGAGGCGGAGGCCTCACGTCGGGTGATGGGTCGGCAGGAGGAGGAGATTCGGCTGCTTCGTCAGCAGGTGGCTGACTGACTGCCCTCCTGGAGGAGTTGCTGGCCTCTGGGGGCGACTGACTCCAGGGCCTCTGCCCGCCCTGTTTTTGTTTTTTTTTTCCGTGTCTTTGTGCCTTGCAATGGCTCCTTTCATTTAAATGAAAATAGACTCGTTTTTAAGAATTTCTTTCTTCTTTGAGAATGATTATCTTGATACGCTCGCGGACTTGGGTGTCGGTCTAGTCCCATTGTTCTGTGTATTAATCGTAGATACTTCGAACGACAAGCTACTGGGGGGGGGTCGCCCAAAGGTTTCCTGCTGCCAAGGAGGACTTCCCGGCTCAGCCCGGGGCCCTTGGCTGGTTACGTGAGGCTTTATAGCCTCTTAGGGGAATTTCTGCGATGGTGGCATTTTATCGTATGCCGATAGTTTTCGTTAAGCGCTCGTTCTCGAACTGGACGAAGTCCTTCGGGGACTATTTGGGGCCGTTCGGCTTTGGTCGAGGCTTGTAAGTTTAGACCTTTCGCTGGGGTCTTAGCCCGAAGGGTTTTTACTAGCCTTGTCATGGCTCGGGGAATTTATCGCTCGGCCCTGCCGAGGTTCGGGGAACATTTTACTTGGCCCTGCAAGGTTCGGAGATTGGTAGCTCGGCCCTGCCGAGGTTCGGAGACTTTGTTTTACTTGGCCCTGCCAAGGTTCGGAGATTTGTTGCTCGGCCCTGCCGAGGTTCGAAGACTTTGTTTTACTTGGCCCTGCCGAGGTTCGGAGATTTTGTTTTACTTGGCCCTACCAAGGTTCGGAGATTTGTTTTACTTGGCCCTGCCAAGGTTCGGAGATTTGTTGCTCGGCCCTGCCGAGGTTCGGAGACTTTGTTTTACTTGGCCCTGCCAAGGTTCGGAGATTTGTTGCTCGGCCCTGCCGAGGTTCGGAGACTTTGTTTTACTTGGCCCTGCCAAGGTTCGAGATTTTGTTTTACTTGGCCCTGCCAAGGTTCGGAGATTTGTTTTACTTGGCCCTGCCAAGGTTCGGAGATTTGTTGCTCGGCCCTGCCGAGGTTCGGAGACTTTGTTTTACTTGGCCCTGCCAAGGTTCGGAGATTTGTTTTACTTGGCCCTGCCAAGGTTCGGAGATTTGTTTTACTTGGCCCTGCCAAGGTTCGGAGATTTGTTGCTCGGCCCTGCCGAGGTTCGGAGACTTTGTTTTACTTGGCCCTGCCAAGGTTCGGAGATTTGTTGCTCGGCCCTGCCGAGGTTCGGAGACTTTGTTTTACTTGGCCCTGCCAAGGTTCGGAGATTTGTTTTACTTGGCCCTGCCAAGGTTCGGAGATTTGTTTTACTTGGCCCTGCCAAGGTTCGGAGATTTGTTGCTCGGCCCTGCCGAGGTTCGGAGAACTTGGCCCTGCCAAGGTTCGGAGATTTGTTGCTCGGCCCTGCCGAGGTTCTTGTTTTACTTGGCCCTGCCAAGGTTCGAGATTTCCTGTCCAAGCAGATAACTCGGTTGTACCGAGGATTGGTAAGCAGCATCTATTTCCTTTTACGATTTATGGCAATATGGTGCATAATCGATCCACATAACAAGTTGCGGGAAAATAGATAACTGGCGAAGCATAAAGGACATACCCTATTGATAGTATTTGCGGAGGTTGTCCGAGTTCCACGTTCGGGGGACGGATTTCCCATCGAGATCCTGCAGCTTGTAGGTTCCTGGCCCAATGATCTCCGTGATTTGGTACGGGCCTTCCCAGTTCGGCGCCAGCTTTCCTTGCTCCAGCGGTTTGGATACAGAAGCTTTTCGGAGGACGAGGTCGCCGGGTAGGAAGGTTTTCCCCTTGACCCTGGAGGCATGGTACCGAGCCACCCTCTGTTGATAAGCAGCCGTCCTGATTCGGGCTTTTTCTCTGACCTCCTCTACCAAGTCGAGGTTGGTGCGGAGTTGCTCGTTGCTGGCTTCCTCCGAATAACTCTCCACCCGCAAAGATGGGAGGCCTATTTCCACAGGGATGACGGCCTCCGTGCCAAAGCCATTCGGAATGGAGTCTCGCCGTCGGAATTCTCGGGGTGGTGCGATAGGCCCACAAGACATGGTGCAGCTCATCCGCCCACCTGCCTTGGGCTCTAGAGAGGCGAGCTTTGATTCCTTGGAGGAGAGTCCTGTTGGTCACTTCGGCCGCTCCGTTGGCTTGTGGGTGCCCGACCGAAGTAAGGTGGTGACGGATTCCGTGTTCCTCGCAGAATTGGCGGAACTTGGAATTGTCGAACTGCTTACCGTTATCGGTGATTATGGTGTGGGGGAGGCCGAACCGGCAGACGATGGACCTCCATACAAAGTCTCTGGCCCGTGCTTCGGTGATTTGCGCAACTGCTTCCGCTTCAACCCACTTGGTGAAGTAGTCGATGGCGACAAATAAGAATTTCCGCTGTCCAGTCGCCAGCGGGAATGGGCCGAGGATGTCCATCCCCCACTTGGCAAAGGGCCAGGCGGAGGATATAGAAACTAGCTCGGCGGAAGGGAGCCTCTGTATGCTCGAATGTCTCTGGCAGGCGTCACAGGCTCGGACTAGATCGTCCGCGTCTTTCTGCATGGTCGGCCAGTAATAGCCCTGCCGCAGCACCTTGTGGCATAGGGATCGGCCTCCCAGATGGTTGCCGCAAATCCCTTCATGTACCTCTCGTAGAGCATAGTTCGCCTCGGATGGGCGGAGGCATCTGAGCAGCGGCATAGAAAAAGACCGCTTGTAAAGCTGGTTGTCAATCAATACGTAGTGGGTCGCCTGCAGCTTCAATTTCCTGGCCTCTCTTCGGTCGGATGGGAGCGACCCTTCTTTGAGATAGTTGAGGATGGGGTCGAACCAGGATGGTTCGGTCTCGATTTGCATCACCCGATCGGCTTCCATGATGCTCGGCTTTTCCAGAGTCTCCAGATGGAATTTTTGTTCAGCATCCATCGTCTCCGCGGTTGCCAATCGGGAGAGTAGGTCGGCACGGGCGTTTTCCGATCTAGGAATTTGAATAATTTCAAACTCGGCAAAGTGGGGAAGTAGGCCGCGCACCTCTTGGAGATATCGGATCATGTTGGGTTCTCGGGCTTCAAACTCTCCCCGCACATGGCCGGCCACCAGCTGAGAGTCGGTGAAGGCGCTAGCTTTTCCACCTTCAGGTTGCGGGCGATCCGGAGACCAGCTAACAGGGCCTCGTACTCGGCTTCGTTGTTGGAAGCCGGGAAGGAGAATCGGACGCCATATTCGAAGATCATCCCCTCTGGGCTGGTGAGGACTAAACCCGCACCGGAGTGATGGGCGTTGGACGACCCATCGACGTGAAGGAGCCACCGAGCTTCAGGCTTTGGTCCTTCGGGATTTTCTGGGGTAGAGCCGTCCTCTGGGATGGTACACTCGAGGAGAAATCGGCCAGCACTTGGGCTTTGATGGCCGGGCGAGGTTGAAAATGTATGTCATGCTCGCTTAATTCGACGGCCCATTTGGTCATCCTCCCCGATGTTTCTGGACGGTGGACCACCGCCTTGATGGGCTGATCGGTGAGGACCGTCACTGAATGTGCTTGAAAATAAGGCCGTAACCTTCGGACTGAGGTGATCAAAGCCAGCACTATCTTCTCAATCCTGGTGTACCTCGTCTCCGCATCGCGGAGCAGTCTACTCACATAGTAGATCGGCCTCTGGATTTTGCTTTCTTCTTTGACTAGCACCGAGCAAACTGCGCCCTCTGAAACGGCCAGGTACAGAAATAGAGTCTCCCCTGGGATCGGACTACTAAGAAGTGGAGGCGAGCCGAGGTACTTCTTGAGATCTTGAAATGATTTCTGGCACTCAGAGTCCATTGGAAATTTTTGGCTGATCGGAGAGTTTTGAAGAAGGGGAGGCATCTCTCGGCCGACCGAGCCACGAAGCGGTTAAGGGCCGCTATCCTCCCGGTTAAGCGCTGGACCTCCTTAATAGACGCCGGGGCGCCATTTGTTGGAGAGCTTGAATCTTCTGAGGGTTAGCCTCGATACCTCGCTGGGAGACCATGAAGCCGAGGAATCTCCCGGAATTGACGCCGAAGGCACACTTGGTTGGGTTGAGCTTCATTCCATATTTGCGCAGCATGGCAAAGCTTTCCGCGAGGTCCTCAACATGCCGCAGCGCTTCCTTGCTTTTAACCAGCATATCATCCACGTACACCTCCATGTTCCGGCCGATTTGCTCCTTGAACACCTTGTTGACCAGCCGCTGGTAGGTCGCTCCTGCATTTTTAAGACCGAAAGGCATAACTCGGTAACAGTAGGTACCTCGGTCGGTTATGAAGGCGGTTTTTTCCTCATCTTCGGGGGCCATTCGGATCTGATTGTAGCCCGAATAGGCATCCATGAACGATAGCATTTGGTGGCCGGAGGTGGCGTCCACGAGCTGGTCGATCCGAGGGAGGGGGAAGCTATCCTTTGGGCATGCCTTGTTGAGGTCGGTGAAGTCGATGCAGATCCTCCATTTGCCATTCGACTTCTTCACCATGACGACATTCGACAACCAACTTGGATAATTTACCTCTCGGACAAAATTGGCTTTGATGAGTTTGTCGACCTCCTCTTCAATGGCTTTTTGCCGTTCTGGGGCGAAGCTTCTCTTCTTCTGCTTAACAGGCCTGTACATCTCGTCCACATTGAGGCGATGGACGAGGACATCGGGGTTAATCCCTGGCATGTCAGAGGCGGTCCAGGCGAAGATGTCTGCATTGCTCTGGAGGAATTTGATCAGCTCGTGACGAGGCTCTCCTTCGAGTCGCGACCCGATCCTTATGGTTCGGTCGGGCCGAGCTTCATCCAGCGGTACTTCTTCCAGTTCTTCCGCTGGTTCCCCCCGTTGTTCGGCGAAGTCCTCACGAGCGTCTAGCCCGTCAACCTCGGGAATCCTGGATTGAAGGCTCGTGACGAAACATTGCCGAGCCATGCCTGACTTCCCCGAACCACTCCAACTCCTCGCTCGGTGGGGAACTTCATTGATAGATGTGGGATAGAGACAACCGCCTTAAGGGACATCAAGCCGGGCCTGCCGAATATGGCGTTGTATGGGGACCTGAGGTCGGTCACTAAGAAGTCGGTCTGTACAATGGTTACGAGGGGCCAGGTTCCTGCGCGGACCGTCAGGGTGACGATTCCTTCTGGGATGATGACGTCGCCGGTGAATCCCATCAGGGTGGAATCCACGGCTCGAAGGTTTTCCATGAGCAATTTCATCCTGGCAAACACACCGAGGTACAAAACGTTTACCGAGCTTCCACTATCGACCAGGATTCGGCTTACATCATAATTGTTCAAGTTAAGGGATACAACAAGTGCGTCATCATGGGGAAGCTATATTCCAAGGAGATCGTCATCAGAAAAGGAAAGTTCGCTGTGCGTGCCTTCTTCGGCACCGGTGCATCACTGTCGCCCCTGGAGCTCGATCCGCCGGCCTCTTCAATCATGTTGATACGGCCAACCATGGGCGATTTGGAGGAGGAGGGAGTTGTGGAAGCTCGGGCTGGCGATCACCTCCTTGTGGCGGCTCAGGTGCTCTTCTGAACTGGTCCAACCGTCCCCGCCGAATCAATCTCTCGATCTCATTCTTCAGCTGCCAGCATTCTTCAGTGTCATGACCATGCTCCCTATGGTAGCGGCAGTACTTGGCAGGATCTCTTCGGGTTGGGTTCCCTCGGAGAGGTACTGTCGGGGAAGCTGGCGCTCTATCTCCATGAGGATTTGCGCCCGGGGCACAGTCAGCGGGGTATAACGATCGAATCGCCTGGGGGGACTCCGGGAGCGATTCCTCGACGGCAGCGGAGGGACTCTTTGGCGGCGAGGCGGACTAGGCCGACGGGCAGGGCGGTGTCTGTCGGGAGCTTTGGGCTCTTGCTTCTTCCTTCCCTGCTCAGCGCGGGCCACTCTCCGCGACTCCTCGACCCGAGCGTATTTGTCCGCAAGGGCCATCATATCAGACAGGCATGGGGGGTAGCTGACTTCCATTGCCAAATAGAAGTCGCTCTCCTTTGAAACTCCCCCGCCAGGGCGGACATAGCCACCTCGTGATTAAGGTGGTCCACCTCTAACATGGCCTTGTTGAAACGGCCAAGATAATTTCTCAAGGACTCCTCCTCTCTTTGTTTGACTTCGGAGAGGGAGTCGATCTCCGTCGGTGGCGGCGGCTGCTGACGAACTGCCAATAAAAAAGTGGCTCAGCTCGTCGAATGAATCAATAGAACCCGGTTTCAAGGCGTTGAACCAGGTTCGGGCGGATCCTCTGAGGGTGGATGGGAAGGCTCGATAGAGGATCGCATCAGATGCTCCGTGGAACATCATTATTGACCGGAAGCTGCTGAGATGGTCGTCTGGATCAGTGGAGCCGTGATAGGGCTCGACGGTTGGCAGCTTAACGTGGGAGGGAATCACTTCCTCCATGATCCCCTTAGAGAAAGGGATGCCCTGCTCTGCTTTGGGCTGGGCAGATGGATCTGCTTGGCGGTGTCCAGCTTCTGACGCATTTCTTGGATCTGACGGCGGATCTCCTCCTCACCGGCTAGAGGAGGAGCTGGGCGCGAGAACCGCAAGGACGGCGTCGAATCATGGTGAGATGTCGCCGGAGAGAGGGAGCGGGCTCGTCGAGATCTGGGAAGGTCTCTATCGTAATCGGTTCGAGGGACCGGTTTGTCCCCCCTGGGGCGATGTGGGGGATCCGCTGATTCTTGCGGATCAGAGGAGGAGGTTGCCGGCGAAGAAGAAGTCGCCGTTTCCTTCTGGGGATGTGAAGTAGGAGGAGGTGCAAGACGCTCCTGGACCAGGTGGGTAAGAGCCTGGACTTGCTGGACCAGCGTAGCAAACTGGTCCTGGGTCACCGGTATGGCAGGCGGCGACGGAGTCTCGACAGGCGGGGGTTGTGGCGCTGTGGCGCCGGTCGGATCAGGCCTCTGGGAGGCGACCTGATCCTGAGCATCAGAGGTTGCTCCTCTCTTTCGGTTGGCCATCAGAGAGGTTCTTCTCCGGATTAAGATCCTTGTCTCCTTTTTCAAGTTTTGATGGGACTTGAGGCCCTTCCTCTAGCGCCAGCCGGGATCCGTCCTCCGACTCGGGCGCGGTCGATCCTCGGGGAATGGGGTGCGGCGGACCTGCAAAACAGGAAGCCCACACGCAGAGGGACGCTGGGGATGGTCCTCCGCGGAAGGCCCTCCGACGCTCAAGTCAGTGAGGAAGGAATCGGTGATCAACCAGACAATGGGGAGGTGGATCTCTCCGGGAGACCTCTCCAGGGGGCGGCCAATCGGGAGCTCTAGGAGGAGCAGAGCACCGACGAGCTGCCGGAAGAGAGGAATGACTCCAGAGTTTTTTGGGCATCAAGAGTCGCGTACCTGAGGGAATCTGCCAATCTGACCTTTATAGACTGTCACCTGGGGACTTGAGCGTCTTCTGGAAGGTACTGAGGTTGTTACGATACGGGGGTAGATAGAATCAGGCCGTTGTGGGGCCGTTAGAATCCACGCCTTGTCTGTTAAGGGATCGACGACTGAGAGAGCTCCCTGATGTCTTGGGATCTGGGCGAGTAGACCTGAGGCGGTTACGATAGGTCTTAGGCCACATCTTAACATGATTCCCTGCCTAAGGTGCTACTCGGGTAAGCTTGAGCTCTCCCGCGTCAGGTTCCGCGGAGGTAGACGTCAGGACGTGGATCGCTAGGTAGTCGCGGGCTACGGAAGCCCGGAAGAGGCCGAGCTAGGGAGGCCCGGAAGAGGCCGAGCTAGGGAAGCTCGGAGGAGGTCGAGCTAGGGAAGCCCGGAAGAGGCCGAGCTACGGAGGCCCGGAAGAGGCCGAGCTAGGGAGGCCCGGAAGAGGCCGAGCTAGGGAAGCCCGGAAGAGACCGAGCTAGGGAAGCCCGGAAGAGACCGAGCTACGGAGGCTCGGAGGAGGTCGAGCTAGGGAAGCCCGGAAGTGGCCGAGCTCGGGAGGCCCGGAAGAGACCGAGCTACGGAGGCTCGGAGGAGGCCGAGCTACGGAGGCTCGGAGGAGGTCGAGCTAGGGAAGCCCGGAAGAGACCGAGCTAGGGAAGCCTGGAAGAGGCCGAGCTAGGGAAGCTCGGAAGAGACCGAGCTAGGGAAGCCCGGAAGAGACCGAGCTAGGGAAGCCCGGAAGAGACCGAGCTACGGAGGCTCGGAGGAGGTCGAGCTACGGAGGCTCGGAGGAGGTCGAGCTAGGGAAGCCCGGAAGGAGACGGTAGGAGGAGGTCGAGCTAGGGAAGCCCGGAAGGAGACGGTAGGAGGAGGTCAGCCTTAGCCGCCTTGCACGGATATCAATGCAATGACGATTTTACCCCCAACAACTTCACCCCACCCTTTCCTAATCCCTCGCCTCGCCCCGACATCTCCTATCCTTTGCGCTCTCTGAAGGAAGGGGAATTTGATCTTAACCGCGCCGATGATCCAAGAGAAAAGGATAAAGAAGTGGGTTTTATATGGGGCTACGAATCGCTTCGCCGTTGGATGGGACTGCGATCCGCGAGTTAGATATGTTATTGCCTTGGTCCATTCGATCATGAGATCTTGCTTTTCATTGGTTGAAAAGCGAATTGAGGAGGGGAAAAAACAGGGTAGTAAAATCGAAATAAAGTTGCGGCCGCGCTCAAAGTTATCGTTTGGGTCAAACCGAGCATCTTACGGAAATTCATATCTCCAATGCTTTTTGCGTCTTTCAAAAATTTTCGACGATTAGGTCAAACCAAGTAGTATCTTACAGAAATTCATATCTTCGATACTTTTACAAAGCGTTGGCATCTTTCAAAAATTTTCAACGCTTTTACAAAGCGCCAAAAAAAAAAAAAAAAGTTGCTATTCCAATATATTGTTGTAGTGTAATATAAGAGAATGAGAGAAGGGTGCGAGTTAAGGCTTGCAATATAATAATTAATAATGAGTAATCAATGGGATGATAATAATTTTTTTGAAATCTTGCACAAAATAGCAAGAAATTTTCCTCCACTCCTTCTCAATGGATATCAATGCCATTTCCTAATATATATATGATAAATGGATAGGCTTTATTAATATTAAAAGTAGAGAAAAAATATCTTTCCCCTTCCACTTCTTTCTTTTTTTTTTTCTATCTTACATGGAAGCATGAGAAATTTTCCCTATCCTTCTGCTATATATAGATAACGAAACTGCAGCGCAGAGAAGAACTTCCAAATGGCAACACTCTTGCTCTCCTTGCTCCTCTCCTGCATCTCCACAACCACTTCCGCTACTCCTAAATTTTCTGCCGTTCTCTTCTTCGGTGACTCGACGTTGGACACTGGCAACAACAACTACATCCCAACGGTGGTCAAAGGCGATCACTTTCCCTACGGGCAGGACTTCGCCAACCGTTCCGCCACCGGGAGATTCTCCAACGGCGTACTTGTGCCGGACTTGCTTATCTCCGAGTTGGGCATCAAAGAGCTGGCACCTCCGTTCATGGACCCAGAGCTATCGGAGGATGATATCAAAACAGGTGTGAACTTTGCGTCAGCTGGATCAGGACTTGACGACTGGACTTCGTTTGTGCCGAGTACGATGCCGATTTCGAGGCAAGTAGAGATGTTCAAGTCTTCTTACCTTGCTCGGCTTAAAGAGATCGCTGGTGAGGAGGAGGCTGCAAGGATTGTTGGAAATTCTTTGGTGTTCATTAGCGCAGGAACTAATGACTTCCTTCTAAGCTACTATGATCTACCCTTAAGAAGGGCGACGTTCAACATAAGTGAGTACCAAGATTTCTTACTCCAAAAACTGCAAGATGTTATTGAGGTAAATCAGTTGGCATTGTCCATTCTCATTTTCCTTTTTTTTTTTTTTTTTCTATAACAAATTTGGCTCTTTTTCCTGTGACCGGCCCTAACAATGAGGCATTTTGTTCTCCTTGTCTTGGCTGTGGATTAACTGCTATGCTAGCCGTGTCAGACAAGGTTAAGTCATGCCGGTATGACCATTCGTGGAACGTTGTATCGCATCCACAACGGCTCTTGTTCGATATAAAACTTTAATACCGTGTTGTTTGGGCTTTACATTTGGTAGTTGCCACAAACCCTTAGGCTTTGTATGGATCTTTGGAGGGAAAGAAGGGGAAGAATAAAAAGAACGAAAGGGATGAAAGAAAAGAAGGAAAAGAAAGGATTGTTCTTCTCCTTTTGTTTGTTTGAAAATGATGAAAAGAAAAAGAGAGATAATATCAATCATCTTATTTGGATAGAGAGAAGAAAAAAGAAAAAAAGTTATATGATAATTATAGAATAGAAAATGAACTAAAGAATAGCAAATAAAGAAATATTTTGATCTTCCATAAAAATATAATGTAAACATTTTTTCTTTCCTAACTTGCTCTCCGATTTTGGGGTTAACAAGAAAAAAGAAAACCGGTTACTCTCATTACCTTTCCCCTTTTTCTTTTACCTTTCTTCCAAACAAAATAACTCCTTTTTTTTTTTTTTTTTTTTTCCTTCCCTTCCCCTCTATTCCCTTCCATCCAAAACAGTCCATGAGAAAATTGAGAAGGCTAGGTTTAACAACCGTGTTCAATATATATATATATATATATATATATATATATATAAAGGAAAATAATGAGGGATGTTGTCAAAGATTTTTTTTTAAAAAAGCAACAGGAGAAGAGAGAGAAGGAACGATCTCATTGATCTGAAGATAGAAATCCTCTCTAACAAGTGTCCAGATGGTTCTTTTGGGTGCATTTTACGAGTTAAATTTGAATTATATCTAATCTAATTTTCCTCATGCTTGCATTGCATGCATGCAGGACATTTATGGTCAGGGTGGCCGGAGATTTTGTGTGGTGGGGCTTCCTCCAGTTGGCTGCATACCACTTCAAATTACTGCCAGGTTTAACGATTCATCATCTCGTGCATGTGTTGACGAGCAAAACTCGGATGCCATCGCCTATAATTCCAAGCTCCAAAAACTGCTGCAAATGGAGCAAACCTTGCTTCCCAGCAGCAAGTTGTCTACATGGACTTGTATGGTGTCACAATAGAGATCTTTGATAGTCCTGCCAAGTATGGTATGCATCTAGCTATCTGCACCACCACTTATAGTGTTCTCACAATAGATAATTAATCTAACTAGCCTCAGCTGGACCATTAGCATCATGTCTGAAATTTTAAAGTACTTAGCTCTGCTGTTATCATCAGGAGTGGAGGAAATTTTTGTTTTCATTGTTGCTTATTTTGTGCAGGTTTTGAGGAGACCCGGAGAGGTTGCTGTGGGACGGGGCTGGCAGAGGTAGGTCCCCTTTGTAACATTTTGACTCCATTGTGTCCAAATGTGTCCTCTTATGCGTTCTTCGATGCCGTCCACCCGTCTGAAAGAGTTTACAGGCTTGTTACAGCCTACCTAATGGAACATGTCATTACCCAGCTGCAATGATGCATCGGAGACGATATTAGTCGTAGCTCGGGCATATCTAATATGATTTACATGTTATCTAATATCGAATATAATAAAGAAAATCTAATATCGAATGTAATGTAGAAAATCTGAGAAGTTCCTCCCGATCTTTTCTTCTCTCATGTCACTGGTAAATCTGCATTGCATAACATTTAATGCAGAGAATTTTCTTCACTTGGAATCACTTTCCTTCTACAAATTATCTCATAAATTTATTTAGTATGATGGTATATCATAGCATTTATGCATAGTTTTAATTTTACACGAATTTACTGATTTTTTTTCATGTTTCTTATTTTTTCCCAATGGAAAAGAAGGCAAGGGTGGACCCTTAAAATAATCTTTCTTTTTTATCTTTTTTTTTTTTTCAGTAGGGAAGAAGGTAAGTGTAGAACCTTAAAACTATTTAATTAGATATTTTCTTTTTTTATCTTTTTTAGTGGAAAAGGAGTTTCGTGCATCACCTTTATTTTACATCAAGTTATTATTTTTTTCATTTTTTTTAAAAATAATTTAATCTAATATATATTATTTATCTTATCTTTAATTTATAATTTCAAATATAATTGTTAACTTCCTATAAGCATTATATAAATAACATTTAATACATATAATATGGTATATATGACATTTAATGTTTATGCCTATATGCCATGAAAGGAAGTGATGTGGCTGATTCAACATCGTCAGAGTAAATGGTGAAGGCAACTGACGGAGCCCTACCTTGGCCTCGAGGGACGGCCTCAGCTTTCGAGGCTCCCTTGGCCTCCGAGGCCCCCTCGGCCTCGAGTTTCTGCCTCGGCCTCGGCCTCGAGCTTCAGCCCCGGCCTCAGCCTTAAGCATCAGCCCCGGCCTCGGCCTCGAGCTTCTGCCCCAGCCTTGGCCTTGAGCGTCAGCCCCAGCCTCGGCCTCGAGCTTCCGTTCCGGTCTGGCCCCCGAGACTGGCAGCCTGCTGCCTCGAGCCGCCCGACATGCCCACGTGGCCCACTAACCGCCTACAGCGGCCACGTGGTCCACCACTCACCTGCAATAGCGCGTGGCCATAGCCCGTAACGGCGCATGCCTAACGCGACCAGGTCCGTCTGCCATCCATAGCGCCATGCTTGGCAGGTGGCAGGCGAGGCAGGACACCTCTGACATGCCCAGTGTCGATTGTGATCCGTCACTGTCAGCCTTGCCTTCCGTCTGTTACCGGACAAAGGCACCTCGAAATCAGTAACCTTCTGGAAACGGAAAAAAGAGACCTTCGAACAGGTATAAAGGCCCACACTTACCATGAGGGAAGGACCTGAACTCTAGTTCTCTAGCTCGTTTCTGCTAGTTAACTCTTGTCTGTTCCCGAGTTGCTGACTTGAGCGTCGGAGGGTCCCCATCAGAGCAATCGATCTTCGGGGACTTTCTTGCAGGAGCTCGCCGCGGAGAAGGATCTCCGTTCACCGACGTTGGAGGAAGGCGACTTGGCGTCAATAGATTGGCGCGCTAGGAAGGGGGCAAAAGAGAGAAAAGCTTCAAACCTGTCAGCGGCAACTTCTCTTTCCCTGAGCTCTCAAGCAATGGTGATGACCCATGTGCAAGAGGTCTCCACTAGTCATGCTGGGGGCAGCATCAAGGGGCTTATCCACTGGCGATCGGCCCCTCCGCTCCCCTAGTCGACGTTCCTGCACCACCATCGCAGCAGCTTCAAGAAGACCGGCTTGCCGCCCTCACCATGCAAGTCCAGTCTTTGGTAGCGGCAGTCCAAGTCCTGCAGCAGCAATCGGCAGCCGTGCAGCAACCGGAGCCACTCCCGTCAGTTCTAGGAGTGGTCCAACTTAGCCAGCATTTTTCTCGGGGGAGGTCTCCCATCTGAGAAACTCGCCACCGCCGTACTTCGCCCAGGCCTCACCGCTGGGAGGCCTCCAAGAGGCCCCGGTCACCCTCTCGCCACGCCAATGCTTCTTCTAGGCGGCGGCACGGGAGGGAGGCGGAGCGCCCCCATCAGCATCGCCGCCATTCTTCCCCCTCCTCAGAATCCTCGAGGGAGGGGTCCTTCGACGGCCAAATAGCCCACCGGACTGAGCGCCGGCTCGACGAATACAACCAGCGGCTGGAGGAGCTCAGCCGCCGGATCACCAACCCATCAGAGGCAGACTATGACAGCGGGCCATCGTTGTCCCGTCGCATAATGAAGGAACCAATATCAACCCGGTTCCGTCTTCCCTAACTGGACCCGTATGACGGGATCACTGATCCCTGGACCATTTGGAAAGCTACAAGGTCCTCATGCAGGTCCAAGGGCAACCGATTCACTTCTCTGCATCGCCTTCGCTGCCCCTTGAGAAAGGCTGCCCGAGCCTAGTACTCCCGCCAGCCGCCACGGAGTATCAACTCCTTCCGCCAGCTAGAGAGGGCCTTCTTGGCCTATTTTGATGCATGCCAGAAGATACCCAGGGTGGCAGACAGTCTCTTTTCCGTCCAGCAGAAGAGTGGCGAGTCCCTGTGAGACTACGTCGTCCAGTTCAAAGAAGCAGCCCTGGAGGTTTACAACCTCGAGGACTTCGTGGCCACCTTGGCCTTGAAGCGAGGGCTCCGTCCCTCCCGCATTGTGTACTCCCTCGACAAGAAGCCGCCTGGCTCCTACGTCGAGCTCTTGAGCCAGGCCCAAAAGTACATCCGCGCCGACGAGGCTGACTTCTCCTGGTGCGAGGCTAACGGAAGCACCATCAAGAAGCCGGCTCGTCCTGAGCCTGCAGAAGTTTGTCCTAGGAGGCCCAAGCCTCCTTGCCGACCGGACAACCGTCCTCGGGCTCCCGCGCCGAGGGATGGCCCGTTCACCCCCTTGCTTGCTCCCATCTCTCATATCTTGCTTGAGATCGAGGGCAAGCCATACTTGCCACGCCCTCCTCCGCTGAACCCGAAGACCCCCCGCAACAAGAACCTGTACTGCCGCTACCATCGGGACCACGGCCATGACACCGACACCGACAACTGTCGCCAGCTGAAGAAGGCGATAGAGGACCTCATCCAGCGAGGCCACCTGGGGAAGTTCATTCAGAGGAACAACCCGAGTGCTCTTGGCCCGTCAGCACCTCCGCCACCGATGATCGACAATGCTCCAACCGAGAAGACGATGGCAATGATTTCCTGGGGGGCAGGCGGCCCATCCAAGAAGCCGAGGGGAAAGGAGGGGTTAGATTCTATAATTTCCTTTTCCAAAAGGGACTTAGAGGGGGTGGTCAACAAAAATGATGACAGTGTCGTCGTCTCCATGATGATCGCTAAGCATCCTGTAAAAAGAATTCTAGTTGGCAGTGGAAGCTCAGTGGACGTTTTGAGTTACGATGCTTTTGTTCGTATAAACCCGTCTCCCGACCTACTCCGACCTATCACCATGCCCCTGATGGGGTTCACCGGAGACTCCGTGAGGGTCGAGGGAGAGATCACTCTCCCTATCATGGCCGGAATGCCCCCGCATCAAAGCACAGTTCTTATGAGCTTCCTTGTGGTCCGGGTGCCCCTTGCCTACAATGCTATACTCGGAAGGCCCGGACTTAACCTCCTGGACGCTGTTATCTCCACCAAAAGGCTCATGGTAAGGTTCCCTACCAGCGAGGGGGTCAGGGAGATGCGGGGGAGTAGAACCTGCCACCGCTTTGTTACCACATGGCCCCCAGTCCTCAGGGGGTGATATCCGCACCTGCACCAGAAGCGCTAGAGCCCCGGGACTCGGAAAGGAGGGGGAACCGACCGAGCGCCTGCCAGCCTTCCCCCTGGGAGAGGACCCAACGTAGACCATCCAAATCGGGGCCCTGCTCCCGAAGGAAGCCCGCAACCAGCTCCTCGCTTTTCTGCGAGCCAATGCTGACATCTTCGCCTGGTCGGCGTCCGATATGCCAGGCATCCCAGAGGAGGTGATTACCCACCAACTCAACATCAAGCCAGAGTGTCAACCCATCCGGCAAAAGAAGAGGAGCTTCGCCCCCAATAGGCAGAGGGCCACAGACGAGGACGTGCGCAAGCTGATGGCGGCTGGCCACATTCGCGAAGTGCACTATCCCGACTGGCTGGCAAATGTTGTGATGGTCTGCAAAGCCAGTGGGAGTTGAAGGATGTGCGTGGACTTCACCAGTCTTAATAAAGCATGCCCTAAGGACAGCTTTTCACTGCCTTGGATCGATCGGTTGGCAGACGCCACGTCTGGCCATGAGACCCTCAGCTTCATGGATGCCTTCTCGGGGTACAACCAGATCAGGATAGACCCGACTGATGAAGAGTTGACCTCCTTTGTAACCGAGAAGGGTAGTTATTGCTATTAGGTGATACCGTTTGGGTTGAAGAATGCGGGGGCCATCTATCAGAGGTTAATGAACAAGGTCTTTGAGGACCAGATCGGGCGTAATATGGAGGTGTACGTGAATGACATGCTGACCAAGAGCATTCGTGCTGCCAACCTTGTTGCTGACCTTGCGGAGACCTTCGGCAATCTCCGCTGATACCAGATGAGGCTGAACCCCCGCATGTGTGCCTTCGGGGTTACAGCATGCAAGTTTCTGGACTTTATGGTGACACAGTGAAGAATCGAAGCCAACCCCGACAAGATCCGAGCCATCTTAGACATGAGGCCTCCGGCTAACAAAAAGAAGGTGCAGCGCCTGACGGGGAGGGTGGCAGCTTTGAGCCGTTTCTTGTCTAAATCAGCAGAGAGGTGTCTACCTTACTTCAAGGCATTGCGCAAGATCAATAGCTTTGAGTGGACGAAGGAATGTCAGGAAGCCTTCGAGGAGCTAAAGAAATTTTTATCCACTCCTTCACTACTGTCCAAGCCGAGGGGCAGGGAGGAGCTCTTTCTGTATCTTGCGGCCTCCCCCGAGGCCGTCAACTCTGTGCTTGTTCATATGGATGCCAATGGAGCGCAAAGCTAATCTACTACACTAGCAAAGTACTTCACGTGCTGAGACAAGATACTCCAAGACCGAGAAGATCATCTTCGCCCTGGTTATCTCCGCTCAGCGCTTCTGACCATACTTTCAAGCTCATCCGATCATGGTGCTCACAGACCAACCTCTTCGGACTATCTTGTCCTGTCCTGACACCTCCGATCGGTTAGCCAAGTGGGCCATCAAGTTAGGGGAGTCCGACTTATCCATTCGGCCAAGATCTGCAATGAAGTCTCAGATGTTAGCCGATTTTTTAGTTGAGTGCACTTGGGCCAAGGAGCATTCGGAGGAGTCGTACCCGAAGGTGCGCGTGGAGTCCCTAGGGTCGAGGGAGCAGGGAAGGAAGATTGGATCCTTCATGTAGACGGAGCGTTGAATTCTCAAGGGAGTAGGGCTGGACTCATTCTTGCGAGCCCTGAGGGGGAGGTGGTGGAGTATGCCCTCCGATTTCTTTTCCCAGCCGCCAACAATCAGGCGGAATATGAAGCCTTGCTGGCAGGGATGAAGCTAGCCAAGGAACTCGGTGCGGAGCGTCTAAGGGCCTTCACAGATTTTCAGCTTATCTCTAGGCAGGTCACTGGGGAGTACGAGGCCAGAGACCCAACTATGCCCCGTTACCTGATCAAGGTGCAATCCCAGGCCTCTCAGTTTTTCTACTTTCGCGTCAGCTACATCCCCCGGACGGAGAATGCCAGGGCTGATGCATTATCCCGCTTGGCCACATCGACCGACGAGACATTGGGAAGGACGTACGTGGAGCACGTGCAAGTCCCGATCATTGAAGCAGTGAAGGAGGCTCTGCCGATCGAGCAGGAGCCCTCTTGGATGGATACTTATGTCCGATACCTGACTGAGGGCGCCCTCCCTGAAGACCCAACTGAGGCCAGACTGTTCAGACGGCGGGCCACGAAGTTCCTAATAATCGACGGGAAGCTCTACCGAAGGTCATTCTCGTACTCGGTCCTCAAGTGCTTCGGCCCCATGGAAGCTGATTACATCCTGCAAGAAATCCATGAAGGCATCTGCAGAAGTCGTCTAGGGGGCAGAGCCCTGGCGTACAAAGCCCTACGGCAGAGGTACTACTGGCTAACCATGAGGGAGGATGCGATCGAGCTCGTCAAGAAGTGTGATAGCTGCCAGCGTCATGCCAACATCCAGCGGTAGCCGACGTCCCAGCTAACCCCCCTGGTGGCACCTTGGCCCTTCGCCCAGTGGGGTATGGACATCTTGAGACCGTTCCCTTCAGCCTCCGGTCAGCGCAAATTTCTGTTGGTGGCCGTTGACCACTTCACCAAATGGGATGAGGCCGAAGCACTTACTAAGATCACCGAGAGCAAGGTGAGGTCCTTCTTCTGGAAGTCCATAATATGCCGGTTCAGGCTACTACATACCCTGGTCACCGACAATGGTCGGTAGTTTGACAACGCACCCTTCCGAGGATTCTGCATTGAGCTGGGCATCCATCAGTGATTCACTTCGGTTGCGCATCCTCAGACCAACGGAGCGGCCGAGGTGACCAACCGCATTATTCTCCAAGGACTAAGAGCCCGGCTGGATGACTGCAAAGGATGGTGGGTGGAGGAGCTCCCCAATGTACTGTGGGCTTACCACAAAACGCTGTGAGCCCCTACTGGAGAGACTCCCTTCAGCCTTGTCTTCAGATCTGAAGCCGTCATTCCTGTGGAGATTGGCTCCCCGAGCTCCAGGGTGGAGGCATACAGCAAGGAAGACAACCCGAACCAGTTGCAGGCCAACCTTGACCTCATGGAGGAAGTACGAGATCGAGCGCGACTCTAGATGGCAGCCTACCGATAGCGGACGGCCAGGTATTACAACACTCGCGTCCGCCCTAAGACCTTTTTGCCGGGGGACTTAGTCCTTCGGCGAGCTGAAGTTTCAAAACCAACGGAAGGAGGCAAGTTAGCGCCGAACTGGGAAGGACCCTATCGAGTTGCTGAGGCACTCCACCATGGGGTGTACAAAATTGAAGGGCTGGATGGAAAGCCGCTCCCGCGGATGTGGAACGCCGACAACCTCCGTCGGTATTATCAGTAGTGTACCCTCTCTTTACATTAAATTTCATGCTTGCATTCTTTTGCTTGCATTCTTTTGGGCTCTCGCCCTGCACTTGATATTAATAAACATGAGTTCAAGTAGCCCAGTTTTTCAACAAAAAGCCCGAGGCCAGCTCGGCACCAAAGTCCAGTGTACCACCGGCTCCCAAAAAGCTCGAGACCAGCTCGGCACCTCAAGTCCAATGTAACATTAGCACCGAAGACTGATGTACCATCGGCTCCCAAAAAGTCCGAGGCCAGCTCGGTACCTTAAGTCCAATGTACCATTGGCACCGAAGACTGGTGTACCATCGGCTCCCAAAAAGCTCGAGGCTAGCTCGGTACCTCAAGTCCAATGTACCATTGGTACCGAAGATCGATGTACCATCGGCTCCCAAAAAGCCCGAGGCCAGCTCGGCACCTCAAGTCCAATGTACCATTGGCACCGAAGACCAATGTACCACCGGCTCTCAAAAAAGCTCGAGGCCAGCTCAACACAGAAAGTCTAATGTACCATCGGTACCGAAGACCGATGTGCCACCGGCTCCCAAAAAAGCCCGAGGCTAGCTTGGCACAGAAAGTTCGATGTACTATCGGCACCGAAGACCAGTGTACCACCGGCTCCCAAAAAATCTTGAGGCCAGCTCGACACAGAAAGTTCAATGTACCATCGGCATCGAAGACCGATGTACCACCGGCTCCCAAAAAGCTCGAGGTCAGCTTGGCACAGAAAGTCTAATGTACCATCGGCATCGAAGACCGGTGTACCACCGCCTCCCAAAAAGCCCGAGGCCAGCTCGGCACAGAAAGTCTGATGTACCATTGGCACCGAAGACGGTGTACCACCGATACCCAAAAAAGCCCGAGACCAGTTCGGCACAGAAAGTTTGATGTACCATCGGCACCGAAGACCGGTGTACCACCGGCTCCCAAAAATGCCCGAGGCTAGCTTGGCATAGAAAGTCCGATGTACCATCGGCACCGAAGACCGATGTACCACCGGCTTCCAAAAAGCCCGAGGCCATCTTGGCACAGAAAGTCTAATGTACCATTGGCGCCGAAGACCGATGTACCACCGGCTCCCAAAAAGCTCGAGGCCAGCTCGGCACCTCAAGTCCAATGTACCATTGTTATCAAAGACCGATGTACCATTGACTCCCAAAAAGCCCGAGGCCAGCTTGGCACAGAAAGTCCAATGTACCATTGGTGCCGAAGACAAGTGTGCCATCAGCTCCCAAAAAGCCCGAGGCCAGCTCGGCACCTCAAGTCCAATGTACCATTGGCACCAAAAACCAGTTTACCACTGGCTCCCAAAAAAGCTCGAGGCCAGCTTGGCACAGAAAGTCCGATGTACCATTGGCACCGAAGACCGGTATACCACCGGCTCCTAAAAAGCTCGAGGCCAGCTCGGCACAGAAAGTCCAATGTACCATTGGCACCGAAGATCGGTGTACCACCGGCTCCCAAAAAGCCTGAGGCTAGCTCGGCATAGAAAGACCGATGTACCATCGGCACCGAAGACTGGTGTACCACCGGCTCCCAAAAAAGCCCGAGTCCTCCTCGACGTCCCAAGGCCGATGTTTCATCGGTCCTCAGAAGCCTGAGTCCTCCTTGACATCCAAGGCCGATGTTCCACCGGTCCTCAAAGGCCCGAGATAGCCTCAGTGTCCGAAGGCTGATGTTCCAATGGAAGAGTTCCCCATTGGCACAGGAATGCTGCCCATAGCCTCAATGTCCGTAGGCCGATGTTCCAATGGAAGAGTTCCCCATTGGCACAGGAACACAGCCCCATCGGCGCCTGGTGGCATGGGGCCAGCATGGTCCCAAGCCCAGCCTTGGCTCTCCCAGGGGTCTAGCCCTACATAACTAAGTCGAAGTCGCTCGTGAACGGGTAGAAGCCGCCCTCGGTGCCGATGAAGCCCCTAGGGGTCCTACGTCAGCAACCCAAGGATTCAAATGCGACACATTACAGTTAGCTAAAAACAATTTCATTGATGATAAAATGTTTACAAAACGCCGACTGAGTTGGACTTGATACAAAAACAAGGAAAATAACAATGTAAGATCAAGGGTTGGTCGTGGGCTCATCATCAGAAGGTGCCCCCTCGGACCCTTGGTTCGGCTCGATATCCATAGCACAAGGGAGATTCAGGACCTGGGTCACCTTCTTCTTGGCATCGCGAAACCCTTGGACGTAAGCGTCCGCATTGGCTTCGACTAGCTCGTCGGCAAAGCGCTCCAACGCTCTAAATTCTTCCACGGCCGTTATGGCCCTAGCCTCGGCGGTGGCCTCCACCTCTGCAATCCTGGCCTCCTTCTCCGCGACCAGAGAGGCTACCGTCCTTTCCACCTCTTTGGCGTGCTCCGCTTCCTCCTCGGCATGCCTTCCCTTATCTTTGACCGCCTAGATAGCCGAGTTCAGCTCGGCGATGTGAAGGTTCCGGGCTTCGATGGCGCTCTCGGCCTCCCCAAGCTGATTAAGTGCCACTTGGAGTCGATTGGCTTCGACCTCCGCTTGGCTCTCAGCCTTCCTTATTTCGTCAGCTCGGTCGGCCCTTGCCGCCTGCAGGGCCCTCTCGGCCACTTCAGCTTGGGCCTGGGCCTCCTCGGCGTCCTGCGGGCCTAGCGGATAATGGCCTACCCCTCGTTGATCACATCCCTAGTGGCCCCCAGGGAGTTTGTCATCTGCATTCAAGGTGTCATCCATACAAACTGTTGGGTATTTGAAGCTAAGGGCCAAAAAGTCACTTACCCGGATGAGGGCTGAGAAGGCTTCCCTAAAGAACCTGGATGCCCCTAGCTGCCTAAGCTCCTCCTGGAACTCGGGCAGGATAGCCTGGGACATGAGCTGCTCTGCTCGACGCCCGTCATTCATTAGGGAGAATCCGTGGGGGGTCAGTTCGACCCTACTCCCCTTGGCGGCTTCGATGCGCTCAGGCTCGGTGTGCGGGGGCTGCCGCCGACATTTCCTCTAGGGGCGGCTCGACACCACTGATGGCCCCATGCTTGGGCCCTACTCTGCCTCGTCGGAGCTGGCTCGACGGATGCCTGGGGCTCCTCTGTCGCCCCCTCGACCCTCACCTCCTTTGGTGGGGTGTCAGCTGTCAGATCCACCGGTGCGGTCGGAGGATCCTGGCGCTCAGGAGGCGGGGAAACCCGTACCGTCGGATGCTTGGGGGCCGGGGCCTGCTGCCTCTCGCTTAGCCCTCCCTCAGCCCTCATCCTCTTGATGGTGGCCTTCCTGAGCTTGGCGATCGAGAGCTTCATCACTGCACCGCATCGATCGGGTTAGTAAAAAAAAAGGAAGAAAAAGGAGAGGAAGAAGGCAATTTGGTTAAGTATGAGGACGCCTGCTACTCACCACCTCAAGTGGAGACTCCCACGCATAGGAGATTCTCCTCCATTAGGAGCCGATTGCATTTGGGGATGTCGGCCATAACAGCTGCCCCAGTGCCTCTTTATCCCCCGGGAGTATGGTGGAGTTCATATTGGGCCGAAGGTCGGGGTCCCCCCACCCGGGCTTGATTTGGTCAAGGTCCACGAAAAAGAATCGAGATTTTCATCCCTTGACAGAAGATAGGAGGCAGAGTTTGAGAACACGGCCGGGTCGGGGCTGGAATAGCCACCAACCCGCCTGCTGCCTAAGGGTATAGAAGCTGCGGAAGAGGGAGAGTTTGGGCGTGATTGGAGGTGTGATAGAGGACTATGAAAGCACAAATGGTCGAAGGGAGTTCGGGACCAGCTGAGTGGGAGTCAAGGAATAATAGTCCAAAAGATTGACAAAAAAGGATGGAAAGGTAGACGAAGGCTCAGCCTTAGGGTAATCTCGTATAGGGCTACCCTGCTGGTACCGGCCGCCGCCTGGCGCCTCCTCACTGGAGCGCCGCCGGGCGTCTCCTCGCGGGAGCCCTGCCAGCGACCTGCTGCTGGGCAATAGGAAGGCGGTCCTCCGGATCGGAGGACCATGAAGGAGTGGGAGACACAGAGGCACGGAGCCTCGAGGGAGAAATGTGGTCGCTGGGGGAGGCAGAAGAAGACCAGGAATGTGAGGAGGCCATGGAAAGGGTTCGAGGAGGAAAAGGAAGGTCTAGGAGGAACAGGAGGCTAACCTATGGAAGAAAATGGCAGAGACCGGTTCTTGGGTCACAGGAGAGGTTGAAGGCCAGAGAAAGACGAACACAGCTAAAGCAAAGTGACGGAAACCAGCCCTTCGCCCGACTTAAAACAGTTTCAAATTATCCCGCCTCACCTGCCCAGCCACGCGGACTCCCGCTATAGGCTAGGTCGCCTCGGCAGGCGTTCGGCGCGTGAGACGATCTGCCTCCAGCCAATGATGGGACACCACTGACGTCAGCGTCATGATGGCGGCCGCTTTTCATGGATTTCGAGAGGACAACCTCGCCTCGAGGATGATCCTTGTAGATCGGATGGATGGCAGTGACTGCCCCTTCACATCCCCCAAGTCGCCCGTGCTAAGTTATCGCAGTGCACAAAGACACGTGCCCAAGGGTGGTTGGGGATCAGCCACTCAGAAGGTGACACCCCTTTCGCCTCGCAGAGTAGGCCTGCTTCGTCTCAAGGGCAAGGGGGTATCTGATGTGGCTGATCCAACATCGTCAGAGTAAACGGTGAAGGCAACTAACGGAGCCCTACCTCAGCCTCGGGGGACGGCCTCAGCCTCCGAGGCCCCCTCGGCCTCGAGCTTCTGCCCCAGTCTCGGCCTTGAGCTTCTCGTTCCGGTCTGGCCCTCGAGACTGGCAGCCTGCTGCCTCGAGCCGCCCGACACGCCCACGTGGCCCACCAACCGCTGCAGCGGTCACGTGGTCCACCACTCGCCTGCAACAACGCGTGGCCATACCCCGTAACAGCGCACGCCTGACGCGACCAGGTCCACCTACCACCCGTAGCGCCGCGCTTGGCAGGTGGCAGGCGAGGCATGACACCTCTGACATGCCCAGTGTCGGTTGCGATCCATCACTGTCAGCCTTGTCTTCCGTTGTTACTGGGTAAAGGCACCTCGAAATTAGCAACCTTCTAGAAACGGAAAAAAGAGACATTCGAACATGTATAAAGGCCCACACTCATGACGAGGGAAGGACTCTGAACTCTAGTTCTCTAGCTCGTTTCTGCTAGTTAACTCTTATCTGTTCCCGAGTCGCGACTTGAGCATCGAAGGGTTCCACCGAAGCAACCGATCTACGGGACTTTCTTGCAGAAGCTCGCCGCAGAGGAGGATCTCTGTTCTTCGATGTTGAAGGAAGGCGACTTGGCGTCAACAGAAAGCAATCTTTTTGATGCATATAAACATATGCATATAAATAGTTTTTTATAGTGATATCCTTTTATCCATTTATGCGGTTCTCTCGTATGTTCACGTATATTTACGTTTCCATCCACCTTCTCCTAATAAACGACAAAAAGTATGATTAAGCATCATAAATATAAATTAGATTAGCAATTTGTTGTTTTAATTTTAGAAGAATAAAATTTTTATTCCCTCATATATATATATATATATATATATATATATATATTCACATACACATACATGTATATGTTAATTCTACTCTAATATATAATTTGGTTACAGAAATATGAAGTTCCCTACCTCAAAGAACTCCAGACTGCCGTCATGGAACTGTTCATCATCACTATAATTATTGTGGCTTCCTACGCAATCTCCCACCTTATGGTGGGACTCGTGAGTCTGGGAGAGAATGTTTCCCCATGCCTCTTTCTATCCTTTTGCCTTTACAAGGGAATTCGCAGCAGAATTCTTATTTCCAACACAACTCAAAGCGGCAGGATCCCCATTAGATGCACACAAACATTTAAATAATAATAATAATAATAATAATAATAATAAGCAAGCCCTAAGGACGCGTTTCAGTTGCCAAAGGAATTGAGATGAAATGGGACCCATCTTATTGGGTCCGGAATGAAGGTTCGTGGGATTCCACTCTTACGTGGGGTGAACCAAACGCGAGCCACTAAATCTGGTCCCTGGAATAGGAGTGCAACTTAGATCGGGTTCAACCTGAATTCAATCCGTTGAATTTGATTTACAGCTGTGTTTAAACTCATGTTTACCCAATCCAAACCCAAATGACTCAGATTTAACCCGACTCAATTTACAATTAACCCGGATTAGGATTGACCACAATCCGAACCCGAGATAATTCGAACCCAATGGTTATTCGACTGGGGGTAGCTTATCAACACCAGATTTTTTGGAAGGCGAGAAAAAGGATAAACATAAAGGCTCCGTACATTTCGTTTCACTTTTCGCCTCCTTCTCTTCTTTGTTTACAGCACCTCCTTCTCTTCTTTGTTTCACATAAATTTTTTTTTTATACAATGTTAAAGCCCCGAATCCAGCTTATGCGTTCGACAAGAAATTTATTTTTCTATTTTTGGATCCATAATTTGATATTTATTTACTTTAAAAAAAGCATTTTTTTCTCGTCAACCCGAATTCCAACTCGAAACTCAACCCGAACCCAATTTTTAAAATAAGGTTAGGGTTGAGGTTTTACAAATAGGATTAGAGTTAAGGTTAAGATTAAGATTTTACAAATAGGATTAAGGTTGAAAAAAATTAGAGTTTCATGAACCCAAAGTTACACCCCTACCCCGGAAAGAAGAAGGTAGATGCCAGCAGACCCGGCAAAAATAGATGATAAAATATTTCAATCTAAATTCGACCCGTCGAATCCGATTTGCAGCAGTGTTTAAATTCATGTTTGTCCAATCCAAACCCAAAAGATTCAGATTTAACCCGGCTCGATTTATAATTGATCCAGATTAGGGTTGACCACAATCCGAACCCAAGATAATCTGAACCCGATGGTTATTCGACTAGGGGTAGCTTATCGACACCAATCGGATCGAACGAGATGACCAACTTAAGAGCGAGAAGGACAAGATCATCGATCGCAGGCGAGGAAAAGAATAAACATAAAGGCAGACCATCCATATATTTCGTTTCACTTTTTGCCTCCTCCTCTTCTTTGTTTACAGCACATCCTTCTCTTCTTTATTTTAGATAAAATTTTTTTAATACAATGCGTTCGAAAAAAAAATTTTATTTTTTCATCTTTGAGATCCATAATTCGATGTTTATTTACTTTAAAAAAATATTTTTTTTTTCATTAACCCAAATTTCAACTCGAAATTTAATCCGAACCTATTTTTAAAAATAAAATAAAGTTAAGATTTTATAAATAAAATTAGAGTAAAGATTAAAATTTTACAAATAAGATTAAGGTTAAAAAAACCCAAGTTCCTTGAACCCAAGTTACCACCCTACCGGAAAGAAGAAGGTAGATGCCAGCAGACCGGCAAAAATAGATGATAAAATATTTCATAAATTAGTTTCCCTTTGGGCATTCCGCTCGTCATGTACACGCAAGTATTACAACCCCATCGCTCCGACCCAAACTAATTCCAAACACCACACAAGCGTTCTACACAAATTTAATCCTTCAAAAGAAAGAAAGAAAGAGAGTTACAAAAAAATAAAAAAAAAGAGTTACAAAATAAAAATAAAAACACAACCCCTATATTTTATCTAATTCCGCTACGATCTTCTTCCAGTCCCCTCGAACAACTCCCCTATCCTCTCCTCCACGTCCTCCACGCTATACTTGGCGTACTTCTCCACCTGCGCCACGTTCTGCGCCACGTTCCTGTACCGCCCCAAGAAATTCCGATACGCCGGCACTACCAGCTCCGACGCCGTGATCCTCAACTCCGCCCTCAGCTGCTCGTCCGCCACCACCCACAAGGTCTGCACCCGGTATATCTCGTCGAAATAATTGCTAAAAACCTGCAACCGCTCCCGCATCGCCTTCGCCGCCGCCGATGTCGACCCGGTGGCGCCGTCGCTCCGGAGGACCGCGATCACCTTGTTCCATGTGGTCCTCTGATACTCGCTTCCCCACCGCCGGACCCTCGACATCTGCTGTCGGATCCACTCCTCCCCGAGGAGTACACCCAGCTCGCTGTCCCGCACCTTCTGGGTGATGTACCAGCCGTTGTTCATCAGAAAGATGCAGCTCAAAGACGGCTGGCGATAGATCGTGGACTTCGCCTTGAGATTTCCCTGGAGGACGTCCATGATCCATGCAATCTGGACCGCCAGGGAGGAGGACGGACGGTCCGGATCGGGAGGGGCGGCGGTCCCGGCGTCCTCCTCCATGACTTCCTCGAGTGTTCGCCGGGAGGCGCACGCCGCCCGGAGGTAGTTCATCACGTAGCGGGTGATCGGGTGGAGGCCGCCACCAGGCACGGCGGCGCGCGCTGGATCTCGCCGGATTAGGTTCTCCAATTCCATGAAGATTCCCCGGATCGCCGCCGCCAGAGACTTCGAGACGGTGGCGGCCTCCGCCCGGAGGAAGGTAGAGTACTGGTCGGAGAAGTGGGAGTCGAGGTTGGGGATGAGGTCGCGGACGGCCTCGTGCATGTCGACAACGCGGAAGAGGCGTTCCGGTGCCCGGCTACCGATCGCGACCACGTCGGCAAAGGAGAGGAGCTGGATCGCTGGAGCGCGCGAGACCGCGGCATAGGCCAGGTCGGCGAAGGGGGTAAGGCCGGAGAAGATCCGGTCGCAGAGGCGGCGCTCGCTAGGGATCAGAATGCGGAAGACCATGTTGACAGCTTTGACCCAGCGAGCGATCTCGTCCTCCAGATCGGCCCAGGGCGTGCGTTGAATTTCTTCGGCGGTCCGAGGGCGGAGCCCGAGCCGTGCGATGCTCTCCTCGACGAAGTTCTGGCGGGCGAGGGCGTAGACCTCGGCGCACTCCCTGCCAAAGCCGGCAGCGGCCATCCGCCGCGCGATCTCGTGGAGGTCGGAAACGGTACCGGGTGGGAGGGCGTCGATGACGAGGTCGTAGTCAGTCACCGGATGGGCCACCGGGACCGGGCCATCGTCGCCATCGCTGTCCTCCCCATCGGAATCAAAAGGCGACGACCCTGTCGCCGCCGCATCCAACGGTAATCCGCCGTCTGACTGCTCTATCAGCGAGCGGAACTCGTCCTCGAGACGGAGCATGCACTTCTGGAGGAGATGGTCCGCCCGGTCGAGCAGCGGCTTGTTCCCAGGCGCCGGCCGGTCGAGGTCATGGATCGTGGCCAAAAGATCGTCGATGGCCTCAAGAAAAGCCGTCGCGTTGGCAGAGTCGGACCAGATCAAGCTGTCCGAGGCCGCGAACTGGGAGATCTGGCGGTCCAGAGACCGCAGCGTCCGCTCGATAGACGAGAGCGACATACGTTCGTCAACGGCAGCGACGCTGCCGCCGCCGCCGCCGCTGGCAAGGCTACCGTCATGGAGCTGCTTCTCGGAGAGCTTCTCGCGGGACAAACGGCCGTCGAAGGTGGAGAAGATCTGGAGGATGTCGTCGGCCATGGTCTCCGTCCGGCCCAGCGTCTTGGCGATGTGGCGGACGGCGGCGAGTAGCTTCTCCTCCCCGTTCTCCGAGTCCATTTCAGTCCGAAGCCTCTCTGCCACTCCCTTCTTACTTCCACCACCGCCGCTCCGGCGTCACTTGTGGTCGCCCGCCGCCATGGGGAGCAAGCGAGCGAGGTTTAGAGATATTTTGGAGCTAGGGTTAGGGTCAGAGCTTGGATAGGATGATGGGGGCGAGTTTGTGGAGATAAAAAACGGGGCTTTCCGAGAAATACCGGTGGCTGGCAGGGCAGAGGAGAGACGAGAAGGAAATAAATAACGCGGAGAGAGAAAGGAAAGCGAAAACGAAAGCGACGGTAGAGAGTCCTGAGTCCTTTCTACAATGGCATTGTTGTAATTTTCTCGTAGAGTTTTAGTGGGCCGCTGTTACTCTAATCCTCGTCTTAGTTTTAGTCTAGAGTGCATCTCTCTACGGTAGCCGTGAACCGCAGGATTAGTCTGGGATTGTCGTTTGATGGACGGTATCCGCGTGGTAACACATGAGGCTCATGTGTTGTCGGCGGAGTAGGTTACCGCAATGGTGGGCTTTTGATGGCGCGGTAGGGTGCCAGTCAGCCAGTCTCGTCCATTGCTCTGGCCCCATCCCGGGGAGTTTCCCGTTAGACTTTGCGCTCAATTCAAACATTAATTAATTAATTAATTAAGGGCCCGAGAAATTAGACGGTGGAGATCGAATCTGGGGATCAAGTTATAGTAATTTTGCTTGGCATATGGCACGAGCATTAATTGGTGCGATTGACGGGATTGATGAAAGCCCCAATAATACTCTTTGTGAAGCGGGGGAGAAGAAGGGTGCGGTGATCGGGAACCGGAGCTTGGCAAGGAGAGGCCGTCCGCTTCGGGGGAAGAGAAAGATAAAAAGATGAAAAAGACGCGGGCGCGATCAGATGGAGAGGAAGAGCGGTCAGGATTTTCTGGAAAGGTGGACAGCGTGATGGACGGATCAGCGAGCGGATGTTTGACCGCTCCCAATTGGATTTCGCATCTCTCTCTCGTGACCTTCAAACCTTTTTTTTTAAAAAAAATACTTCTTCTACTTCTTTCCTCAAACCCGAGCCCCGGCCACCGACAGGTGGCATGTGGCGTCTTTTGACCAAGTCATGGTGGAGACTGGTTTGAGACCATGGTTTTCATAGCGGCCACACCCTGTCCCTATCTTCTTTTATTTTACTTTTACAGTTTTACCCCTTGTGAACTTGATATCTCTTTGGTGAGAGTAGACCGGACATCTATATCACCTGCGAACTTAAGATATCTTAGTCATTTCAAAAGTCACTCCATTCTCCATCTCAAACGATATCTTCCCGTTTTAAAATTTATTCGATCATTCATTCGAAATGAGATAAGTTCATATATTTCTTCCATTTTGTAGCCATGTTTTCAAAAAAAAAATTATCTTGTCTGACAAAACTAATATCACTCAGCTATTGATATGGCTGATCATCTCCTCTAGATAGTATTATAATTTTTTACATGATTTTCAGAAATAATAATGTGACAGCAAAATTCAGAAATGAAATCTTGGCTCCGACCTCCAACGACGGCCTTCGGCTTCGGCCTTCGGCTCCGGCCTTCGGCTCCGGCCTTCAGCTTCGGCCTCCAGCAACGGATGTTGGCTCTGGCCTCCAGCTCCGACCTTTGGCTCCGGCCTTCAGCTCCGACCTTCGGCTCCGGTCCCCTGCAATGGCCTTTGGCTCCGGCCTCCAGCAACGGCCGTTGCCTCCGGCCTCCAGCTTCGACCTTCGGCTCCAGCCCCCAGCAACGGCCTTTGGCTCCGGCCTCCAGCTCAGGCCTTTGGCTCCGGCCTCCAGCTCTGGCCTCCAGCTTCGGCTTCCAGCTTCGGCTTTTGGCTCCGGCCTCCAGCAACGACCTTTGGCTCCGACCTTCAGCTCCGGCCTCTGGCTCTGGCCTCCAAGAATGGCTCCGGCCCTAACTTGGTGCTTTTCTCGCATGCACAATGACCCACCTCAGGCAACAGATCCCGAGATTCGAGGTCTATTGCCGTGTACCTCGCTCACTGAAATCACGGGCAAGTGCTAGCACACTCGGCAGTTACCGCTATAAGCGGCCCTCATCCAGTAACGGCTTAATCACTCACCGTTCAAAGAAACTTATCCCAACAAGGAAGATTTGACGATTCCAACGGAACGAGGTAAACGGGACCCACCGGACAGGTATAAGAGGAGGACCGGAGCTCAATGAGAGGGGATCTCTCTCTCTCTCAATCTCTCAACCTACCTCTCACTACTACAGAACTGAGCGACAAGTTTACTAATTTGAGCGTCGGAGGGTCCTCATCGAGAAGGCCGGCCGGAGACTTCTTGCATGTTTCCGAAGAAAGAAGATGACCTCTCCATCCTATTTGGAAGCCCACGACAAATCTCAGCATGACCGTCGCTCATCATTGTTGATTTGTCCGCATCAGATTGGCGCGCCAGGTAAGGAAAATTCCACATGGGAGGAAGGCGAAAGTTCTCCCTGTGACCCCACCAATTCTGCAAGGAAGACGATGGTAACAATGCGAGCACAGGAGGCTTCCTCCAGTCAGGCTGCGGAGCGCATTCCGCGGGCTGAACAATCGGATGCCAACCTCCATGTTCCGCCCCCTGCACAGATGAGCCAGCCTGACCGGCTTGAGGTTCTGGCTCACCAGGTCGAAGACATGATGACAATGGTACGGGGACTGCAAGAACATTGTTTGGCTGCTGCACCTCAACCCCCTGCACCCGATGAAGGGGTGCGGGGGACAGTCCAGTCTCACCAAGGCGAGACCCCACCCGAGGTCTCCCGTCACTCACCCCCTGAACCTCATCGCCGAGAGGCCTCGAAGCGACGGCGGTCCCCCTTTCGCCACTCCGGTCGTTCCTACCATCGGCCGGAAGAGAGAGAATCCAGACGGGTGCGTTCCTTATGCGGCGATCTTCTTCGGCTTCCTCTTCTGATTCATCTTAAGATGGCACCCTCAGGAAGACTACCCGTCGGGCCAAGCAACGGCTCGATGAGTATCATCGACGGTTGGAGGATCTTAGCTGCCGGATCACTAACCCTCACGGGACGGACTATGAGCATCACCCCCCACTTTCGCGGCACATCATGGAGGAACCGGCCCCACCCCATTTCTGTCTCCCCCAACTGGACCCATACGATGGCACAACGGACCCACTGGACTACCTAGAGAGCTACAAGGTCCTCATGTAAGTCCAGGGAGCGACGGACTCCCTTTATGTGTCACCTTTTCAGCCACCCTTCGCAAGGTGGCATGTGCGTGGTATTCCCGCCTGCCTCCGCGCAGCATCAATTCATTCCGGCAACTCGAGCGATCTTTCCTGGCCCACTTTGATGCGTGCCGAAAGATCCCACGAGTGGCTGATAGCCTATTTGCTGTCTAGCAGAGGAATGGCGAGACCTTGAAGGACTTTGTTGCTGGTTTAAGGAAGCAGCATTGGAGGTATACAACCTGGATGATTCTGTAGCCACTTTAGCATTAAAGCGAGGACTTCGTCCCTCTAGGTTTGCCTATTCCCTAGATAAGAAGCCTCCGAGTTCTTATGCCGAGCTTCTGAGCCGGGCGTAGAAATACATCCATGCTGACGAGGTGGATTCTTCCAGGAGGGAAGCCGACAAGAACCCTAGAAAGAAACCATCGCCTACTGAGCATGCCGGAGCACGACCCCGGAAGCCTGAGCCTCCTCCTCACCACCCAGATCGCCGACCATAGACGCTTATTCCTAAGGAGCAATTCACTCCCCTCATGGCTCCTATATCTCACATCCTACTAGAGATCGAGGAGGAACCTTATTTAAAGCGTCTGACTCCCTTGAAGTCTAGGACCCCCCGCAACAAGGAGCTTTACTGCCGGTACCACCGAGACTATGGTCATGACACCGAGGACTGCCGCCATCTAAGAAGGCCATTGAGGAGCTGGTTCAGCAGGGTCACTTGGGCAAATTCGTTCGAAGGGGAAACCTTCCTACTCCAGGTCCATTGGTGCCTTTGACACTTACCGGCGTGGACAATGCTCCTACGGAGAAGACCATAGCTATGATCTCCTGGGGGGCAGTGGTGGTTCAAAAAGACAGCGAGAGGGAATAGATTCTGTAATTCCTTTCTTTGGAAAGGATTTAGATGGGGTAGTTAATAAGCATGACGACACGTCGTTGTGTCCATGACCATAGCCAAACATCCTGTAAAAAGAATTTTAGTTGATAGTGGGAGTTCAGTTGGATGTTTTGAGCTACGAAGCTTTTGTTTGGATGAATCTGTTGAAGTCTTCCCTCCAACCCATAGCCACGCCTCTAATGGGCTTTACTGGAGACTCAGTGAGTGTTGAAGGGGAGATCGCCCTCCTGTCACGGCTAGAACCCCTCCATGCCAAAGCACCGTGGTCATAAATTTTCTGATGGTCCGGGTCCCATTGGCTTATAACGCTATATTGGGGAGACCAGGATTGAATTTGCTAGATGTCGTGATCTCCACCAAGAGATTATTGGTAAGATTCCCCACCGACGAAGGAGTTAAAGAAATGAAAGGAGAACAAAGCCTGCCACCACTTTGCTATCACTTGTCTCCCAGCCCATGGAAGCGGCGTCGGCAATAGCCTCTAGCTGCTAGACCCCCGAGAGCTGGGAAGGAGGGGAGAACCAGCCGAGCACCTCCTACCCTCCCTTGGGGGATGACCCAGCAAGGACTGTCCAGGTTGGGGCGTTGTTCCAGAGGAGGCACATGATCGACTTCTCACTTTCCTGCATGCCAACACCGACGTCTTTGCATGGTCATCCTCAGACATGCCAGGGTCCCTGAGGAGGTGATCACCCATTAGCTCAACCTCAGGCCAGAGTGTCGGCCGGTTCAATAGAAGAAAAGGAGCTTCGCTCCAGATAGACAAAAAGCTATCAACGAGGAAGTTCGCAAGTTAACGGCTGCAGGCCATATTCGGGAAGTTCATTATTCCGAATGGTTGGCCAATGTGGTGATGGTCCGTAAGACCAATGAAGCTAGAGAATGTGCGTGGATTTCACCGATCTCAACAAAGCATGCCTAAGGATAGCTTTCTCCTGCCCCGGATCGATCAACTGGTGGATGCTACATCCGGTCATAAGGTCCTTAGCTTCATGGATGCTTTCTCTGGGTACAACCAGATCAGGATGAACCCGGTGGATGAGGAAGCTACCTCCTTCATAACTGAGAAGGGGTTACTGCTACAGGTAATGCCTTTGGGCTAAAAAATGCGGGAGCCACCTACCAAAGGTTGATGAATAAAGTCTTCGAAGGCCAGATAGGACAAATATGGAGGTGTACGTGGATGACATGATGACAAAAAGCGCCACACCACGACCATATTGCTGATTTAACAGAGACTTTTGACAACCTACGCCGGTACCAGATGAAGCTGAACCCACGCAAGTGTGCATTTGGGGTGACGGCCAGAAAGTTCTTGGGTTTCATGGTGACCCGGCGGGGGATCGAGGCAAACCTGGATAAAGTTCAAGCCATCTTGGACATGAGGTCTCCTACCAACAAGAAGGAAATACAGTGCCTGACGGGAAGGGTGGCCACCTTGAGTCGCTTCCTGTCCAAGTCCGCTGAAAGGTGCCTACCTTTCTTCAAGGCGCTCCGCAAGGTCAATGGATTCGAATGGACGAAAGAATGTCAAGAGGCGTTCGAGGGGCTAAAGAATTCTTATCTACCCCGCCGCTGCTATCCAAGCCAACAGGAGGAGAAGAACTCCTTATACCTTGCGGCTTCTCCGAAGCCGTTAGTTCTGTGCTGGTCTGCACGACACCAATGGCATGCAAAAGCCGATGTACTACACAAGCAAGGTGCTCCACGATGCGGAGACCAGGTACTCGAAGATTGAGAAGATTATCTTCGCATTGATCGTGTCTGCCTAGCGTCTGCCCATACTTCCAAGCCCACCCGATCATAGTGATCAAGACCAACCTCTAAAGACAGTTCTCGCTTGCCCGGATACTTCCGGCTGATTGGCAAGGTGGGCACTCAAGTTGGGAGAATTCGATATATCTTTCCACCCTCGGTCGGCCATGAAATCTCAAGTCCTGGCGGATTTTTTGGTCGAGTGCACCTGGGGAGAGGAGCAACCCGAAGAGCCTTCCACAAGCCCCCCGCCTCTCAGAACCAGTGATGATGAATGGGTCCTTCATGTAGACGGGGCGTTGAATTCTCAAGGGAGCGGAGCAGGCCTCATCTTGGCCAACTCGGATGGAGTTGTAACCGAGTGCGCACTCCACTTCCTCTTTCCAGCCACTAATAATCAGGCATAATATGAAGCTCTGCTGTCTGGGATGAGATTAGCCCAAGAGCTTGGGGTAAAACGCCTTAGGGCGTTCACGACTCCCAACTGGTCGCTGGCCAAATCGCAGGGGAATATGAAGCAAGGGATCCCAATATGTCTTACTACCTAAGTATGGTGATTGCTAGCTTCTCTCTTAGCTTACTTTAACGTTAGCTACGTCCCTCGATAGGAGAATGCTAGAGCTGACGCTTTATCCCATCTTGCCACCTCAACTGATGGGATGCTGGGAAGAGCTTATGTAGAGCACTTGGAAGCCACGAGTATTGAGGCATCAAGAGAAACTCTACCAGTTGAGCAGGAGCCTTCCTGGATGGATGCTTATGTCCGGTACTTTAGTGAGGGTACCCTCCCAGAAGACCCTGCCGAGGCCAGGAAACTCAAAAGACGGGCCCCAAAATTTTTCATAATGGAGGAAAAGCTCTATCGGAGGTCATTCTCATACCCAGTTCTCAGATGTGTCAGCCCCACCGAAGCAAATTATATCCTGCGAGAGATACATGAAGGTATATGTGAAAGCCATCTGGGAGGCAGAGCTCTCGCATACAAAGCCCTGCGGCAGGGATATTACTGGCTGATAATGAAGGAGGACGCGTTCGAACTTGTTACGAGGTGTGACAGCTGCCAGCACCATGTTAACATTCAACATCAACCAGCATCCCAGCTGACCCCCCTGGCTGCACCCTGGCCCTTCGCACAGTGGGGCATGGACATCCCGGGACCATTCCCTCCAGCCTCCGGACAACGCAAGTTCCTAGTGGTGGCAGTTGACCATTTCACCAAGTGGATCGAGGTGGAGGCTCTCGCTAAGATCACCGAGGGAAAAATAAGGTCTTTCTTCTAGAAGTTTGTGGTGTGCTGGTTCGGGCTGCCGCACACTCTCGTTACTGACAACGGCCGATAGTTTGACAACACGGCCTTCCGGAAATTCTGCATCGGCTTGGGCATCCATCAATGATTCACCTCTGTGGGGCACCCCCAAACCAACGGCGCAGCCGAGGTGACCAACCGCATCATCCTCCAAGGGCTCAGGGCTCGGTAGATGGCTGCAAAGGGCATTGGGCAGAGGAACTCCCCAGTGTATTGTGGGCATACCACACGACGCCGCGAGCCTCCATCGGGGAAACTCCTTTCAGCCTGGTCTTTGAGACCGAGGCAGTCATTCGGTGGAGATAGGAGTCCCCAGTCCTCGGATAGAGTTGTACCACGAAGAGAGCAACCCAAACCAGCTGCGGGCCGATCTAGACTTAGTGGAAGAATTGCGAGATCAAGTGCAACTTCGCATGGTGGCTTTCCATCAGCGAGCGGCCAAATACTATAATGCTCGAGTACGGTCCAAGATGTTCTGCTCTAGAGATCTCGTTCTGCGAAGAGCTAAAGTATCAAAGCCAACGGAGGGGGGCAAGATGGCACCGAAATGGGAAGGACCATACCGTGTCAAGGAGGTACTTCACCACGGGGCATACAAAGTTGAAGAGCTAGATGGGAAACCGCTTCCTTGCACCTAGAACGCCGATAATTTACGTCAGTATTATCAGTAATGTGCTAACTTCATTAATTTGAATCTACTTGACAGATTGTTGTTTGAAATGTTTGCATTATTTTTGAGTGACCATGCTTTGCACCAAAGACCGGTTCCGCATCGGTGATTAAGACTGGTGCCCCATGTCGGCACCAAAGACCGGCTCCGCGTTGGTGATTAAGACTGGTGCTCGAGTCGGCACCAAAGACCGGCTCCGCATCGGCGATTAAGACCGGCGCCCCATGTCAGCACCAAAGACCAGCTCCGTGTCGGCGATTAAGATCGGCGCCCCACATTGGCACCAAAGACTAGCTCCGCATCGGCAATTAAGACCGGTGCCCCGCGTTGGCACCAAAGACCGGCTTCGCATCGGCAATTAAGACCGGCGTCCTGCGTCGGCACCAAAGATTGGCTCCGCGTCGGCAATTAAGACCGGCGCCCCGCGTTAGCACCAAAGACCGGCTTCGCGTTGGCAATTAAGACCGGCGCCCCACGTCGGCACCAAAGACCGGCTCCGCATCGGCAATTAAGATCAGTGCCCCGCGTTGGCACCAAAGACCGGCTCCCTGCATCGGCAATTAAGACCGGCGCCCCGCATCGGCACCAAAGACCGGCTCCGTGTCGGCAATTAAGATCGGTGCCTGCGTCGGCACCAAAGACCAGCTCCCTGTGTCAGCAATTGGGGACAATGTTTCAATGCACACAGTCCCATTCCGCGCGACATATCTAACGAGGCAGTAAGCGTTCCATGGCTTCGTGCCTGCACGAGCAGGGTCTTGTACTACCTACTATTCTCAACTATCGTCTCTACAACCAAAATTGATCCCGCATCAGTTTCCTAATAGGAGTCATGTTTTTCAGCCATTGGTGGGTGATTTGCGACAACTCACACAGCCAAAGCTAATTATGACCAAAGGCATGCGATGAGGATTAAAATATTTATTGATGGCTAAAAGTTTACAAAATTGCCGATCTGAGTCGGGCTTGGAGCAATACAAAAAAAAAACTAAACTAAGGGTCATTTGGGGCTGGGTCATCATCTTCAGGGACTTCATCTGGCTCCAACCCTTCAATATCTTCGAGGTTGTAGAGTTCTTGGATTTTTTCCTTGCAGTCTCAGAAGCCGGCCTTGTAAGCAAATGTCGTTGATTCGGCTAGCTCCTTACTAAAGGCTTTAGACTTCCTGAAATCCTCTATGACCTCTACAGCTCTTTTCTCCGCCTCGAGGGTTTTCCGCTCGATCTCGACGGCCTCCCTCTTGGCTTCAGTCACCGCCGCCTCCAAATCGGCAATCTTGGCATCGAACTGGCGGGCAACCTCTTTGGCTGCATCTATTTCAATGGAGGTAGAATCCAATCGATTCTTCAAAATGCACATTTCTGATTCCACTGCCTCCAGCCTCTCCTCGGCCATTCTTTGCTTCTCTTCGGCCACCTGGGCATTATCCAGCTCATTGGCCGCACGACACTGGGCAACTTCTAGCGCGTACTCTGCCTTCTCAGCTCTTAGCCGGATGGCTTCAACTTCGCCCTTTAAGGTGGCCCGGGTATCCTCCAAGGCCATCTCTACCTTTTCTGCCCTAGCCTGGAGTGATAGCATCTCCTCCCGTGACTGGTCAAGAGCAGCATCACTCAGGGTCCAAAGGTCCCTCATGGTGATCAGAGAGTTCAGTGCCTGAACGGAATTCAATGTTTTAAAAAAAAAACAACAAAAGAAAACAAGCAAAACAAAGGGAAAAGGATAATGGGGCAAAAGCTCACCCAAAGATGTGCCACAGATGCCTCGCGGAAGAAGGTGGCCCTCCCTTGATGCCGGAGAAACTCCTGCACCTCTACCACAGATACTTCGTCTAATGCCCGCTCAACCCAGCGGCTGTGGTTCGCCAAAAGTGATTGGAAGGAAGGATCAACGCCCCTCCTTTCTCCTGGCACGGGGGCCACGGGGGAGGATTCCGCCTCCACTCTACTGCCTCCGGCCCCTTGGCTGGTGGAGGTGCTTCGGTTGTTGCCCCTATAGGGGGCACGATAACTACTGGAGTTGGCCTTATTATTGCAGGGACCTGCTCCATCTCCACGGCTTCGGGCAGGGGTGACGGCGCTTTTGCGACCTGCTTTGGAGAAGGATTGAGCAGAATGACAGGAGGAGCTAGAACTGAAGGTGATCTTTCTCCTATTTGGCTCCGTCCGACTTCTCCGCTGGCCTCGGCCCTTACCGTGTCTTTCTTGGTGGGCTCATCGTCTTGGGCTCTGGCTACCTCGCACATGTGCGGGGGATCCACAACTTTGGCCCTTTTAGCATCGGCCTCCCCAGCGTCGGCCCTTCCAGTGTCGGCCTTCTTCAAAACCTTAGTGCGCAGAGGCTTCACAACTCTAGCCCCTCCAATGTCGGCCCTCCCCGCATCGGCCCTCCTTGGAATTTTGGCGACGACCCTCCTTTCAGCAAGGGACTCATTCTCCGTTGCCTTCCTCTTCTTAGTGACCACCTGCCTGAGCTCGCGAAGCGATGGCGTCATCCCTATAAAGGCAGAAGATGAGTAAAAAAAAAGAGAGAGAAGGAAAAAGGTGAGTAATCGAGTGCTCACCACCAGAAGGGATTAGGCTGGCGAGATGAAGGTTTTTATCGACCAGAACCTTATTGCATCGAGGGACATCGACAGTCAGAAGCTGCCTGAATGCCATTTGATCCCTTGGGAGGATAGAAGAATCCCTATTGGCATCAATGTTGGGTGTCCCCCAGCTTCCTCTCACCCCTTCGATATCAGCAAAAAAAGAACTTATCCTTCCATCCTTTAACGGAGGTGGGAAGATACAACTTAAGGATCCTAGTGGGCCTAGGAGTGAAGGACCACCAACCTGACTGCTTGCGGAGGGTATAAAAACTACGGAATAAGGAGATGCTGGCCTCTATGCCTTGCAGGTGACAGAGAACCAGAAAGCCAACAATGGTTCGGATTGAGTTAGGGACTAGCTGGGAAGGTGTTAAAGAATATTGGTCCAGAAGGTTGAGAATGAAAGGGTGGATAGGTAATCGAAGTCCTGCCGTAAAGAAGGCTCCGTACAAGGCAACTCTTCCAGGACGGGAAGAGGTTACCTGTCATCAGGAGCGGGGTAGGACAAACGTAGGTTTGGCAAAAACTATACTTGGCTCGTAGATTTACTATGTCTTGAGCAGACATGGTGGAAGCAGTCCCCTCGGGGGACTCCTTGACAGTGCTGGAAGGACCAGCAGCTGTCGGATGGCTCCAGGTGAAGGTTTGCCCACCGATTAGATGACTCCCGGCTACAGGGCATCTGACCGGCCGCTGCTTCGGCGAAGAGTAGTCGGAGGATGGGCAGACCATTGGCTTGGTAGGAAAGCGGAAGGCTGAGAAGGAGTTGGGGAATGACCCCCAGAATCAGAAATAGAACAAGAGGGCGAGGAATCCATGGAGACTAACTTGGAAAACCTGAGCTAAGGTCGAAGGAGCACGAGGAGAGAATAAAACGGGCGGACGGACGCTTGCAGACTCGAGAGGAAGCTTAGCGTAAGAGAAGGGAGAATGGAAAGATAAGGATGATTTTTTCTTCTTATAGCCCCATTTCAAATCATCCCGGGCCGTCGGTCTGGCCATGTGTCCACCTTCAAATGGAAGGTGCTTCGGCGGCCTACCGGTGCAAAAAACACGAAAAGCTCCACCAATAGAGAGATGGCGGTGGCCTTACCTCAATGATGATGCTTGCCTTTTATGACTCATCACTCGAGGAAAATCTTCTCTAATCCCAATAGCCCGAACAGACGAAATGATGGCGTGAAAGTTAGCCGCCCAGTGGATATTAACACCCCTTTCACCGGTGATTGTACGCTCACTCATCTCAGGGGCGGGGGGCATCTGATACGGCTGACCATCTCCTCTGGGTGGTGTTATGATCTTTTGCATGATTTTCAGAATAATGATGTGACAGCTAATCCAGAGATGGAATCTTAGCTCCGGCCTTTGGCTCCGACCTCCAGCGACGGCCTTTGGCTCCAGCCTCCAGCGACGGCCTTTGGCTCCGGCCTCCAGCAACGGCTTTTGGCTCCGGCCTTTGCCTCCAGCCTCCAGCGACGGCCTTTGGCTCCGGCCTTTAGCTCCGGCCCCTAGCGACGGCCTGTGGCTCCGACCCTGACTTGATGCGTTTCTTGCATACACAATGACCCACCTTAAGCAACAGATCCCGAGAGTCGTGATCTGTTACCGTATACCTCGCTCACCAAAATCATGGCAGGCGCTAGCACGCCTGGCAGTTACCGCTACAAGCGGCCCTTATCCAGCAACGGCTTAACCACTCGCCGTTTTAAAGGAGCTTATCCCAACGAGGAAGATTCGATGGTTCCAACGGAACGAGGTAAACGTGACCCCCCAGACATGTATAAGAAGAGGACCCGAGCTCAACGCGGGGATCTCTCTCTCTCAATCTCTCACTCACTACTACAGAACTGAGTGACAAGTTTACTAACTTGAGCATCGGAGGGTCTTGCCGCAAACACCAGCCAGGACTTATTGCAGGTTTTCGAAGAAGGAAGACGACCTCTCCATCCCATTTGGAAACCCACGACAAATCCACTCATCATTGTTGATTTGTCTGCATCAATTACAATTGTAAATAATGAATATAATTAATAAAAATAAATAAGAGGAGATGTGATTATTGAGAAAAATAGAGAGGAATTAATTTAAATGAGATATATTTAGAGTGAAGGAAGAAATCCATACAATTTGAATTTTCAAATTAGGCTAGATTAAGTTTGGATGGGATTGGGTCTATTTTTAGTTGACCTAAATAAGACTTAGATGATGTGTAAATCAAGTTAGATTAGACTGGATTAAAAGAATATAAGATTTAAGCTAAACTCAAATTTTAGGTCAAATCTAATTTTTAAAACAGATCCAATTCATAAGCAATCAAATAAGAATCATATTGGATCTATTATGGCTGGGTCATGGTTGTCTAGACCCATTTGCAACCTTTTCTTTTGAGAGAGAGGAGTTGCATAGCAAGAGAAAAGAGAAGTGGTATGGAGGCAATTGAGGGGCATAACATGATGAGAAGGTGTAAGGCATAACAAGGAAACATGTGCAAGAGGAGCATAAGTGCAGTTCTCGGTCTAGGGCTCTTTCTCTCCCTTCTCTTTCTAGAGTATTGTATGGTATTGTAGGATTTTGATTAACTATCATGTAAACCTAGATATATATATTTTATATACGAGTGTACATAATTTGTACTACTCCAACAAACTTATTAGTGATTGTTGCTGCTGAAATCTATCCTCTGACTCGGACGCGATCGGGTTTCAGGATGGGCTCCCTCCTGGGCGGACCTGCAAAACAGTCCTCATGCGAGAGGCGTTGGGGGTGGCCCTCTGCGGAAGACCCTCCGATGCTCAGTTAGTGGGGATCAGCAATCAACAAACATGAGGAGAAGGCTCTCGCTGAATAGTCTCTCTAGGGGTGGCCTTTCGAGAGCTCTGAGCAGAGCGTTAATGGCAAAAGGGGTGAGCAGAGGTAGAAGGAGAGTGTGCCAGTGAGCAAGTGCACATACTGAGAAGCTGGAAAACGGTTCTATTTATAGAGGATCACCTGACTCCTTGGGGGCATCGTGGATCCAAAAGCCGTTAGGATTCGAATCCAGTTTGTTATGAGGTCAGTAAGATTCATATCTTGTTAGTTAGAGGATCGACGGCTAGGAGAGCTGGTTGATGTCTTGGGATTTGGCGACTGTGTAGGCTCCAGGGTTCTAGGCCACTCTTGGGTATGATTTTTGTTTGAACTCTCCCGTGCTGGGTTCCGTAGAGGTGCTTGAGCGCCCAAGTCTAGCGGGGCTCAATGGATAGTAATGGCTCGGCTGAGGCCGAGGGATAGGGATAGCTCGGCTGAGGCCGAGAGACAGAGATAGCTCAGCTGAGGCCGAGAGACAGGGATAGCTCAGTGGAGGCCGAGAGATAGGGATAGCTCGGTTAAGGCCGAGAGAGACGTTACAGCTCGGCTGAGGCCGAGAGATGTGATCCACGCCTTGAAAATCCTTGGCTCATCGAGGGGCTAAGGCATCCCGATCCATTGAGGCTGACTTGTCTCTAATGGGTATTGTACAGCAAGTGGGAGTCAGGGTTGATCCTAACCCCTTACACGATTATTAATGCAACGATAATTTTACCGCTCAACACATGCCCCCCACCCTAATTCGAAGCGTAGGTTCGGGCGTAGGGAGTATAACTTTGGGTGGCACGATCTGGATGGGTTTGGATTTGACAGCCTATGTATGATGCCCTAATTAATGCTGCGCGGCCGCCTTGCCTTTACGGGATGGAATATCGTTTCCTAGGGGCAACGGTTGGGGAAGTGCCACGTAGCAAATCCTGGTTTTCATGGCACCTGCAACGGCGGTTCCGAGTGTCTCGATCAAGATGCCTTATCTTCTCTTTGAGGCAATTTTCTTTGGGGAAAAGCAAAGTCAAAATAGCGCCATTCCTATTCGCAGCGCTCTCGCGTTCCTTCTTGGAGAATCTTGTTCTCCTACTTCCTTTGCAACGTTGCTCGGTGCTTCTTGTGAATAACAGCATGGTGAGTCCCAGCACGTGGTTTCAGAGATTGTTGCCGAGGATCTGGAGAAAATGCGCTAGAGTATGGCATTCCCTCATATATCGTTTTGCGGCTGCCGGAGCCCAAGCATAGGGTCTCGCAAGAGCTGGAGGGTGGGATCTTTCTTTACGAAGATAGCCTGAAGGCAGGCTTCTGGTTTCCCCTTCATCCCTTAGCGAAAGAGATCATGAGGTTCTACAACATCTGCCCAACAATGGTGGCTCCCAACAGCTGGCAGAGTATCATCGGGTTTATCTCGATGTGCAACCGGGTTCAGGTAATAGCAACCATGTCCTTGTTCCATGTTTGTTACCATCTGATGTCCAGGAGGAGCTCGGAGTGGTCCTATATCAGACCTTGAAAGTCATTCAGGACGATCATGGATAAACCGTCATCCATAAAGGAATGGAAGGTTCAAAGGGAACATCGATTCCAGCCTCCCGTAGGGATGGGGAAACCCTGTTAGGGATATGGAAGCGCATCCAGCCTTGTCCGAATAGGAGAAGGAGGACCTAGGAGTCATTCTTGACGGTCGAGTGTTCTCGACCAATGTCTTACTATCAGAGGAAGCCCTTTTTGCCACCGGACTTAGCCCCATCGACGTACAAGGTAAGTCTTTTTCTTTCTTCCCTCCATTGATTTCATTCAAGCGAGTATATCTCGGTCTGACTGTTCGCCTACTGCTCTTGTAGCCAAGAAATCTGCTCTAAAGGGCCGCATAAAGAAAGAGTTGGGCAAGCACCCGAGAGAGGCTAGTAGTGCAGAAAGGCGTAAGTATGAGAAGAAGGTTTGTCTTTCTAGAGAGCACTCGCCTAAGGTTGGGTGAGTCAGGGCTAGCCCGCACTCTTTACCATCAAATAAAGAGGATGTGGTGGAGCCGGCAGTGAGAGAGGGGTTCCCTCAGTCGGAGGAGGGAGCAATAGTCGTGACGGAGGAGCAGAGAGGAGGGAGGACCCAGAGAGGGTGGCCGAGATCCTTTATCCTTTGGTGGTGGAAATAGTGGATAGCCCGGACGAGACTTCGTCGGAAGTTCAAGGTGGGCCTACCATTGAAGGGCCTCCTTTGGAGGGATTAGAGGGCGGTGACGTTGGGCCAATGGTAACGGAAGCTCGGAAGGAGTTTCCTGTTGAAGAGTTTCCTCCTGAGGAGGCTAGAGGAGCGGGTGATCAGGTTGAAGCTTCGGTGGAGCCTGCGGGGAGGGGCAGGCGCCGATGATTGAAGAAGGACCTTTGGGTGAAGGAGGAGGGCAGGACGATGACCTTCTAGCTGAAACTTCCCCCATTAAAGCCTTGGAAACATTGAGGCCTGGGCTGGGCGAGATATCTAAGGAATCGCAGGCCAGACTTTTGCTGAAGGAGGCTAGGAGATTGCAGGCTTCTTAGTCTGAGATTGCCCTGACTAATCCCTCAGATGGGTAGCCAGCAGTTTAGATCCGGCTATCGAGGAGGCATTCTCTGCTCTGATGAGGTCGGCATTGTATCCGAGTGCGGGTCCCTCGATGAACGAGTTTGCGGACTTGGACCTTATCGACGCTGCATTCGGTCAGCGGAATGTGGCGAAGGATGTTCATATTCTCCCTGAGATCAACAATTCCACCCTCATGGAGCTAGCTAGGTCTTACACCTCCTGGGTGAGTTGCTATTCCAGAGTAGTGGCGCTTTCTGGTTAACTTAATCGCGCTTTCTTATTTGGGTTTTGTTTCGCAGAGCACTCTGATCAATAGGGCACTGTGATGGTGCTTGAGCCTGGCGACAGGAGCCAGCGTTCAGCCAGGAGAGTCAGTACTGAGCTCCGACTATGAGCAAAGGCATCTGATAAATTTGAGCGACTTCTGGATACCACTAATAATAACTTGGCGAGGGCGAGGGGATTGCATCAGGCCGCCCTCAACGATGTATCCAGATTAAGGCTCGAAGTTAAGGAGCTACATGAGCTTCGGGCGAGGTATGACGAAGTATGCTCAGAGTTATCACAGGTTACATCCAGATACATCGAAGAAATGGAAACTACTAGGAAGCAGTTCGACGAAAGTCGAGACAGGCTGGGGAGAGAAGCTGCCAAGAAGGATCGCCTGAACAGAATGCTTGGCAAGTCGGAGGAGAAGGTCTGGCACTAAATCATTGCATTGCTGCCAGGGATGACAAGAAATGGCATCAGGAGAAAATGGCCAAGCTTGATAATGAGCTTTTCCAGTCCAGGGAAGAGGCCAATAGCATGCAGTGAAGATCAATGACCTCAAGGACAGGATCAAGCTGGTTAAGGCCGACAAGCTAAGGGCCTTCGGTGAGGTCGAGGAATCGACCAGGAGATTAGCTCGGCAGGAGGAGGAGGTACAATATCGTCTTTTTAAACTTCCTATCGGCTCACTGTTGCGTCGGCTAACCCTATGTTTGCAGATGGAGAAGGAAAGGCTCAAAGGCCAAGGTCAATTAGAAAGCCTGTAAGAAGAACTGGCATCGAGTCATCAGAGGAGCTCGGAGCTCGAAGGGCGAGTCACCGAGACTGAGGAGCAAATCGCCTCATTCCGGAAATAAGTTGTCGAGGCTGAAAGGCATCTCGCCATACTTTGGGGCGAACAAGATGCGACTTGTACCGAGGCTTTTAGCTTGGCGCGGAGGAGGTCCGAATCAGAATATCTCGGGAGCATCAGGAATGGGACCTCTCCTTCTTGGATGTTGAATCCTTTGAGGCTTGTACCCCGGGGGCTAAGAAGTTGAGTACAAAAATATCTCAAAGGTCGATCTTGATGCAATTTTGGGCTCTAGCGATGCAGCAGCTCCCGAAGGACACTCCAAGCTTGCCGCCGAAGGAACGATGACTTTTGAAGTGGGCAAAATGAGCCAAGCCCCCTCGGACGCTATCAAGAAGGCTGCTAGGATTGTTCCAACCCCTGATTGTTAAGGGTCGCTCGTGTACTTCTCACTTTTCAGATTTGTAATTTGGTTGGAATTTCCAATGAACGGGTCTTTGGCCTCCACTTATTTGTCTTTTTGGCCAGTCTTTTTGTCTCAGGTTTTTCTTTCGACTATGAACAAGTTATGACTCGTTCGCGCCCTTTGGCCAATTTAGTTCGGACTTGAGTAAATGTCTTGGTCGAAGCCGAGGTATAAGGATAGCTCAGACTAGGACCGAGATATGAGGATAGTTTGGTTTGTCCAAAGTAAAGTTTGGCACGCTCGGCCAAGGCACTGGATGATCCAGCGCTGCTATGGAATATAGCTCCGGTCCCACCAGAGTATAGGATAGCTCGACTTGAAATGGCCAAGAATTACAGAGGTATCCTGGTTAGAGCCGAAGCCAGATAGTTTAGCCTGTCCGAAGCAAAAAAAGTGGGCATGCTTTCGGCCGAGGCTCTCCGGTCCGACGCACAGGTTTGGGCATAAGGAATATAGCCTCATGCAACATAATTCGAATGGGGGGAGGTTTGGCCCCAAGAAAGGGGGCGCATCCCGAGCGCCACAAAGTTATTAATGATCCTCTTTGATGAGGGAGCAGAATTTTTCATTTCCCGCGAGCGCCCACTGAGGTGGTGACACGTGGTGTGTCCTGCAGTAGTAGTGTTGGAATTAGCGGCCCTGGCGATCGGGATACCCGCCAAGAGCAGTTTAAAAACGAGTGAGGGAGCACCATCATTAATCATCTTTTCAGCTGATCTCGTCAGATTTTCAAATACTAAGATAGCTTCCAGAGGTGAGGGGCGATCGATCGAGACACCAAGCAGCGGCGTTAGCGGCCGTGGGGGGCCCCTTGGGGCTGCACCACAGTAACCATCGATGGGGAGGTTTTAGCGTCGCTGTTCGCGGATGTGAACAAATCCGGAAGATAGCCGAGTAATATCTAGCCATTACTACAAGAGAGATCGAGCTCCTCCACGAAGTCAACAGCCGGCTGGAGGGGGAAGTTGCATCCCGTCGACAACAGATCGCCGAGTCAGCTCAGCGTGGCGAGAGCTCGGCGGCTCCTGGAGAAAATGATAAGCTCCAGTGAGGGCTCCTGTATCTTTTTCTTTCTTTTGTTGTCCTTTATGATGAATGAAAAGGAAAATTTTCGTAACTTTTGTGTCTACTACCACCTCCAAAACATTCTTTCTTATCGTTCGAGTCTTACGAAATGAACCACCCTCTTGGGAATTTCTAGTAATCTTGGTGAGGCTAGAGCATGGCATCCTCATTTTGGCCGAGGTAAACGGAACTCGTAAGTTCCAGCCGGAGCATTGCATATACTTGGTTTTGCCGAAGCATAAGGAGCATTCCATTTTGTTGAGGCAAGGGCAGCTATCTCGATCCAGATCGAAGCATAACATAACGCTCGGTTATATCGAATCGAGAAAGATACCTCGGTCTAGCCTAAAGTATGGAGGCAATCTCGGCTTTGAGCTGAAGCACAAGGCGATGTCTCGGTTTATGCCAAGACATAATGGGCGATTGGACCGGAGCAGGGGATATCAATGTGCCTTTATTGAGGAGTACTTGACTTTTGTGCCTTTTTATTACTCTACCAGTGCCTTATCCTTTCTAAGGTGAGTTGACCTTCTTTTTGCCAAAATGGATAATACGGCTTTGCAAGCTGCAAAAGAATGCCTCGTTATTTTCCGAAGTCATTTATCCCATCAGCTTTTTCCAACGTAGGTATTTTTAGCGTATGACATAAGCACTCGTTCATCATTGGAGGATGTCATTTTCACCGGGCGATTTCCTAGGCCTGCCCGTATCTCAAGGATCGGCGGTTGATTTCCTGCACTTAAGGGTTTTGATTTGGGATCAAGGGAAAATCTTCTGGCGTGCGTCATGGCATGGGTAACGCATTTGACATGCATCAAGGAGCACTCTTTTCATCCTGGGATGCCACGTGGTAGTGTGGCTAGGGCATTTTGAATCTCGGGGCTTTCCGCTCTAATAGCCGCTCCCGGTCCGTTTGCCTATAAAATGGGAGGAGAGGGCCGTGTTAGGCTATCTCCCAAGGCTTTTTTCTCTGTGAGTTGTGAAAATTTTCATGATGTCTGTGTCCCCTAGGTGGAGGGTGGAGAGAATGAGCTTTCCTTTTGCAAGTCGACTTCCGTCGGATAGCTGGGGTGATGAAGAAGTTGCTGAAGAGCAGACCGTCCTCAAGAGAGAAATTTTGGAGATCATATGGAGAGCGCACGGGAGGTCCGCAGAGATCACATGGAGAGCGCACATATGCACTTCCTGTGTGTCCTTTGTGGTTTGCTACGGGAGTCGCAGGGTAGGAAGTGCACATGTACCCCCGTAGTATGCACGAACTTTTCCTTCTCCCTTGGGCTGAGCCCGTAGCTCATCCGGCTGGGGGATCTTTTGCCTGTGAAGAGGGAGTTGAGAGCACTGCAGGTCTGCTTGTCGCCCGCTTTTCACAGTCGGGAAGTGTCCAGCAACCCGGCATCCCATTTGGGAGAGATGCATCCTTAGCATCAGCATCCACGGGTCTTCCTTCTATTCTTGGATCTCTTTGCTCATCCATAGGATCCGTGGGAGGCCGGCTCGGCCCTAACCGGTGGTTCAGGGCGAGTTGACTGGTTGTCTGATCTCTTGGGTCAGATGTCAGAACATCATAATTAACCGAAGCTGACTGAAGCAGTCTCGCTGAGCTATTACTCTTTTTTATTGCCTGTGCTATGATGCACTTGTAACGCCTCTTAGGGGGTTGTAACTCTTTTCATTGATGAGGAAATAAAGAAAGTTTTATTCTTTCTTCTTTTAGCACCTGCTTCTGTTTGATGTGACTGTGCTTGAGAGTTACTACTTCCATATCATGCTTTTATGTTATAGCATATTTCGGCAGCGTTCTTGCTACCCTGTTTTTGCTAAGACCAATGTTCGGTCTCCAGTGGAGGAAATGTTTACCCCTATTTTGGGTTAGAGGTAGACCTGGGCAGTCCCGTGGACTCTTATGGCAAGCATGATCTTGTTTGCGGAATGAAGCAGGTATTTCTTCAGAAAGCAACAGCTCATGTGCCTTTACTGTTAAGTAGAAGGAGGTTGCTTACTTCTACCGAAGTATCACAGGATGTTTCCGTTATCTTAGAACATCTGAGAAGTCACTCGATTTGATCGAGGCTTTAGATAATATCTTACTTGGCATGGCCAAGGTACGGAGATATCACTCGGTTTGGCCGAGAACTTTGGTAAGAGACGCGCACCGGCTCTAGCCGAGGCTTCTACGCCGTTTGACCCAGCCGGGGCTTGTAAGCTGCCCGAATCCGGATGAAGTCTTCTTTACCATTTGGTCCGGCCGGGGCTTGTAAGCTGCCCGAATCTGGATGAAGTCTTCTTTACTATTTGGTCCAGCCGGGGCTTTAGATAACACATCACTTGGCTGTAGCCGAGGCTTCAGAACATCGCTCGTTGTTGCCGATGATTCAGAATATCACTCGGTTGTTGCCAAGGTTTTCGGTATTTTACTTGGCCCTACCAAGGTTCGGAGATCACTCGGTGTTGCCGAGGATTCATGACAGTTTACTTAGTCCATACAATAACTGTGGATTCAGGCACGGATGGCCAAAGAAGATGGGGGCTACCCGAGCGATGGAGGGGGCATCTGAAGCCTATGAATCGGTAACTCTCAGAGAGGGCGAGCCATGTTGCTCCGGTGTTGGTCACTAATGCGCTTTTTACCCTTCTCCGCATTTTTTCGAGGATACCCAATTCGAGGAAGCCCAACAGATTTTCGAGAACATTCACTTTGAAAGGGTTCGGCATATCTGAGGGAGTCTATTCCTAAGAAGGGAGCTCCTTGAGCACCTCGATGTTATAAATGATCCTCTTTGATGAGGGGCGGAACTCTTCGTTTCCCGCGAGCGCCCACTAAGGTGGCGACGCGTGGTGAGCTTCCGCGGGATGAAATTAATAGTTCAAACGATCGAAATATTCATCAGGAGCTGTTTAAATATGGGTAAGGGGGATGCCTCTGTTAGTCATCTTTCCAGCTAATCTCCTATGAATTTCTGGGTTATGAGATGGCTTCCGGAGGTGAGGGGCGATCAACTGGGGTGCCAAGCAGCGATGCTAATGGCCGTGTGGGGTCCCAGGGGAGCCGCATTATAGTGACTGTTGACAAGGAGGTCCTGGCGTTAATGTTCGCAGATCATGAGCGGCTTCAGAGGGTGGCCGAACAATATCTGGCCGTTTCCACGAGGGAGGTCGAGCTCCTTCGCCGTGCCAATAGTCGGCTGGAGGGGGAAGTAGTATCCCTTCAACGACAGGTCGCCGAGTTAACTCGGCATGGGGAGGGCTCAGCGGCTCCTGGAGAAGATGACAAGCCTCAATGAGGGCTCCTATATCTCTTTCTTTTTTTTTTCATTATACTTTTTTATGATGAAGAAAGGAGGATTTTTGCAACTTTTATGTTTGCTGTTACCTCCAACATGTTGTTCTTATCACTCGGTCTTGACCGTAATTTTTGATAAGTGACGCACTTCGGCTTTGGCTGAGGCTTTAATAAGAAATGGAAGTGCACTTCGGCTTTGGTTGAGGCTTTTAACAAGTAACACACTTTGGCTTTGGCCGAGGCTTTTATTCTTCAGCGCCGACCGGGACTTGTAAGATACCCGAATCCGGTTAAAGTTTCTTCGCTATTCGATCCAACCGGGGCTTGTAAGCTGCCCAAATCCGATCGAAGCTTTCTTCATTCTTTGGTCCGGCCGGAGCTTGTAAGCTGTCCGAATCCGGTCAAAGTTTCTTTAGAATTCGATCCAGCCGGGCTTGTAAGCTGTCCAAATCCAATCGAAGCTTTCTTCATTCTTTGGTCTGGCCGAGGCTTGTAAGCTGCCCAAATCTGGTCAAAGTTTCTTCGGAATTCGATCCGGTCGGGGCTTGTAAGCTGCTCGAATCCAAATGAAGTTTCTTTATCATTTGGTCTGGCCGGGACTTATAAGCTGCCAGAATCTGAACGAAATTTTTTGGAGATCACTTGGCCCCCAGCCATACTAGGGTGCTTGACCATACCGAGTCTTTGTTGGATGGGACTCGGCCCAGCTATGGTGCGGAGATATTGCTACTCAAGAGATAGCTCGGTCATGCCGAGAATGGGTAAGTAACATCCATTTTTCATTATGACTTTTTGGAGAAATTATTGCAGCGATCAAGCTGTGAATAATAGAGATAGGATGTTAATGCTGTAAATAGGGTGAGTTTATAGAAAGCATACCCTACTGGTGGTATATACGGAGATTGTTCGAATTTCACGTCTGGGGAATAGATTTCTCGCTCAGATCCTGGAGCTTGTAGGTGCCAGGTCCGATGACTTCCGCCACTTGATAGGGGCCTTCCCAGTTCGGAGACATCTTTCCTTGCTCTAGTGGCTTAGAGACAGATGCTTTCTGAAGGACGAGATCATTGGGTGAGAAGGATTTTCCTTTGACTCTAGAGGTGTGATAGCGAGCAACTCTTTGCTAGTATGCAGTGACCCTGATTCGTGCTTTCTGTCTGATTTCTTCCACCAGGTCGAGATTGGTGCAGAGCTGCTCATCGTTAGCTTCCTCCGAGTAGCTCTCCACTCATGGAGAAGGAAGCCCTATCTCCACGGGAATGACGGCTTCCGCACCGAAGGCCATCCGGAATGGGGTCTCGCCAGTGGGGATTCTCTGGGTGGTGCGGTAAGCCCATAGGACATGATGAAGCTCATGCGCCCATTTGCCTCGAGCTCTAGCAAGCTGAGCCTTGATCCCTTGAAGCAGGGTCTGGTTAGTTATTTCGGCTTCTCCGTTGGCTTGCGGATGCCCTACCGACGTAAGGCGGTGGTAGATTCCATGCTCCTCGCAGAAACCTCAGAACTTTAGGTTATCAAATTGCTTGCCATTGTCGGTGAAAATAGTGTGCGGAAGGCCGAAACGACAGATAATGGATCTCCACATGAAGTCCCTGGCCCGAGCTTCGGTTATTTGGGCAATTTCCTAGGCCTCCACCCACTTGGTGAAGTAGTCGATGGCGACAAACAAGAACTTTCTTTGTCCAGTGGCAAGGGGAAAAGCCAAGAATATCCATCCCCCACTTAGCAAAGGGCCAAGTGGAGGAAATAGGGATCAAACTGGCAGAGGGGAGCCTCTGGATGTTGGAATGTCTCTGACATGGGACACAAGCTCGGACAAGGTCATCAACATCTTTTTGCATGGTAGACCAATAGTACCCTTGGCGTAGCACCTTGTGGTATAAGGATCAGCCCAGATGATTACTGCAAATTTTCTTATGTACCTCTCAGAGAGCATAATCAGCTTCGGATGGGCGAAGGCACTTGAGTAGCGGCATGACGAAGGACCGGTTATACAGTTGGTCGTTGATCAACACATAGTGGGTGGCTTGCATTTTTAGCTTCCTTGCATCCTTGCGATCGGCTGGGAGTGACCCTTCTTTAAGATACTTCAGTATGGGGTCGAACCAGGATGGTTCGGCCTCGACCTGCATCACTCGGTCCGCCTCTGCGATGCTAGGTGTTTCCAGAATCTCCAGGGGAAACTTCTGCTCAAAATCCATCAACTCCGCAGTCGCCAGCCGAGACAATAGGTCGGCGCGTGCATTCTCAGACCGTGGGATCTGAATAACCTTAAATTCAGAGAAGTGGGAAAGCAAGTCCCGCACCTGTTGGAGATATCGAATCATGTTCGGCTCTCGGGCCTCGAACTCGCCCTGCACGTGGCCGGCTACCAACTGAGAGTTGGTAAAGGCATTCAACTTCCTCACTTTAAGGTCACGGGCGATTCAGAGTCCAACGAGCAGAGCTTCATATTTGGCTTCATTGTTGGAGGCTGGGAAGGAGAAGCGAACGCCGTACTCAAAGTTCGCCCCCTCTGGGCTGGCGAGGACTAGGCCAGCGCCAGAGCTATGGGCATTAGATGATCCATCGACGTGGAGCAGCCACGAGGCATTAGGTCTTGGACACTCAGAAGAGTCCGGAGTGGAGCCATCCTTCGGGATGATACATTCGAGGAGGAAATTAGCTAGAACCTATGCTTTGATGGCCGGGCGAGGTTGGTATCGGATATCATGCTCGCTTAGCTCGACGGCCCATTTGGCCATTCTCCCTTATGTCTCTAGGCGATGGACCACCGCCTTGATAGGTTGGTCGGTAAGGACCATCATCGAGTGCGCCTGGAAATATGGCCGCAACCTCCGAATCGATGTTATCAGGGCTAATACCAACTTCTCAATTTGGGTGTATCTTATCTCGGCATCTCGGAGCAGTTTGCTGACATAATAGATCGGCTTTTGGGTCTTGTTCTCTTCTCTGACCAACACTGAGCCGACGACGTCTTCTAAAACTGCCAAGTACAGAAATAACATTTCTCCTGGATTCGGACTGCTAAGGAGGGGTGGAGAGCCGAGATATCTCTTGAGGTCCTCGAACGATTTCTGACACTCGGCAGACCATTGAAAATTCTTGGCAGATCGGAGAGCTTTAAAGAAAGGAAGGCATCTCTCGGCCGACCGAGCCACGAAGCGGTTAAAGGCCGCGATCCTTCCAGTTAGGCGCTGGACCTCTTTGACGGATGCTGGGGGTGCCATTTGCCGAATGGCTTGAATCTTCTGCGGGTTGGCTTCAATGTCCCGCTGAGAAACCAAGAAGCTCAGAAACTTCCCAGAGTTAACACCGAAGGCATATTTTATTGGGTTGAGCTTCATCCGATATTTTCGGAGCATCACGAAGCTCTCAGAGAGATCCTCAATATGCTGGAACGCTTCTTTGCTTTTAACCAGCATGTCGTCAACATATACCTCTATGTTTCGACCGATTTTCTCCTTGAAGACCTTGTTAACTAGCCTTTGGTAAGTAGCACCTGCATTTTTTCAGACCAAAAGGCATAACACGGTAACAATAAGTACCTTGGTCGGTTATGAAGGTGGTCTTTTCTTCATCTTCGGACGCCATTCGGATTTGGTTGTAGCCTAAATATGCATCCATGAAGGTCAGCATCTGATGACCTGAAGTGGCATCTACAAGCTGATCAATCCGAGGGAGAGGAAAGCTGTCCTTCGGGCATGCTTTATTGAGGTCAGTGAAGTCGATGCAGATTCACCATTTACCGTTCGACTTCTTCACAATGACAACATTGGACAGCTAGTTGGGATAATTTACCTCCCGAATAAAATTTTCCTTGATGAGCTTGTCGACTTCTCCTCAATTGCCTTCTATCAGTCAGGGGCGAAGCTCCTTTTCTTCTGCTTCATGGGCCGGGACATCTCGTCCACATTAAGATGGTGGACGAGAATGTCTGGGCTGATTCTAGGCATATCAGAGGTGGACCAGGCAAAGACATCAGCATTCCTTCGGAGGAAGTCAATCAGCTCCAGCTAGGGCTTCCCTTTCAGCAACGACCCGATCCTTATGGCTCAGTCGGGTCGGGCTTCGTCCAGTGGTACCTCCTCCAGCTCTTCGGCTGGTTCTCCTCGTTATTCGGCAAAGTCCTTTCGAGCATCCAGCTCATCAACTTCGGGCAGTTTGGATTGAAGACTAGTGATGAAGCACTGCCGAGCTATAGCTTGGTTTCCTCGAACCACTCCCACTCCCCATCCGGTAGGGAACTTCAGTGCTAGGTGTGGGATGGAGACAGCGGCTCTAAGGGACATCAGGCCGGGTCTCTCAAAATTGCATTATAGGGTGACCGGAGCTTGGTCACCAAAAAATTTATGAATGGTGGCAATGTAGGGCCAAGTTCTCGCGCGGACCGTCAAGGTCATGGCCCCCTCCGGGGTAATAACATCGCCTGTGAACCCCATTAGGGTGGAGTCCACGGATTGGAGATTCTCCATAAGCAGTTTCATCTTTACAAACACATCGAGATACAAAACATTGACGGAGCTCCCACTATTAATAAGGATTCGATCTACATCATAATTGTTCAGATTGAGAGATACAACCAACGCATCATCATATGGGAACTATATCTCTTGGAGGTCGTTGTCGGAGAAGGAGAGCTTATCAGTCCGCATTTTCTTTGGCGCTGAACCTTCTTCATCGTCCAACCAGCTCGACGGACTACCGACCGCCTCGATCACATTAATGTGGCCGATGACCAAAGGATTCAAAGGAGGAGGCTGCTGGAGCTCAGACTGGCAGTTGCCCCCATTTCTTGGCTCGGGTGCCCTTCGGAATTGATCCAGCCTATCCCGCTGAATGAGCCTCTCGATTTCGTTCTTCAGCTGCCAACACTCCTTGATGTCGTGGCCATGGTCCCGATGGTAGCGACAATATTTGGCGGGGTCTCTCCGGGCCGCATTTCCTCGGAGAGGAGGTAGTCGAGGAAGTTGGCGCTCTATCTCCATGAGGATCTCTACCCTCGGGGCAGTGAATGGGGTGACCGGTTGAGCCTCCTAGGCGGGCTCCGGGTGCGGTTCCTCTACGGCGGCAGAGGAACCCTCTGGCGGCAAGGTGGGCTTGGCTAGCGGGTGGATTAGTGCTTGTCCGAGCCCTTGGGCTCCTTCTTCCTTGTCAGCTCGATGCGGGCAGTCCTCCGTGATTCCTCGACTCTAGCGTACTTGTCCATCAGGGCCATCATGTCGGAGAGATTCGGAGGGTAGCTGACCTCCAACGCCAGGTAGAAGTCACTCTCCTTTAACACTTCGCCTGCCAGGGTGAACATGGCCACCTCATGATTAAGGTGGTCCACTTCCAGCATGGCCGTATTGAAGTGGCCGAGATATTTCTTCAGGGACTCCCCCTCTCTCTGCTTGACCTTAGAGAGGGAGTCAGATCTACGCCGATGACGACAGCTGCTGACAAACTGGCTGATGAAGAGGCGGCTCAGCTCGTCAAATGAACCAACAGAACCTAGTTTCAAGGCATTGAACCAGGTTCGAGCAGATCCCCTGAGGGTAGAAGGGAAGGCGCAGCAGAGGATCGCATCTGATGCCCCGTGAAACATCATGATCAATTGAAAGCTGCTGAGGTGGTCGTCGGGATCAGAGGATCCATGATAGGGCTCGATGGCGGGCATCTTGACGTGGGAGGAAATCACTTCCTCCATGATCTCCTTAGAGAAGGGAATGCCCTACTCTGCCTTGTGCTGGAGCGGATGGGTCTGCTTGGCGGCATCCAACTCCTGATGCATTTCCCGGAGTTGTCGGTGGATTTCCTCAGGCACTGCAGCAGGAGCTGGGCAAGGAGAAAGATGAGACGGCGTCGAGTCATGATGAGAGAACACCGGAGAGAGGGATTGGGCCCGCCGAGATCGGGGAAGATCTTTGTCGTAGACCCCTTAGAGGGCTGGCCCAGCTTCCTTAGGGCGACGAGGGGGGTTTGCAACCCCATACGGGCTGGAAGAAGAGGCCGCTGGATGAGCGGGGGCCGCATTCTCCTCAGGAAGGTGTGGAGTAGGTGCAGCTGGATGGGGGAGCTTCAAAGCGCCCCTGGACCAGATGGGCCAAAGCTTGGACCTGCTGGACTAGCGAGGCAAATTGGTCCTGGGTCACTGGGGCCGCCAGCAGCGATGGAGTTTCAACTAGTGGTGGTGGTGGCGCTATGCTGCTCACCGGATCAGGTCTTTGGGCGGTGACCTGATCCCGGACTTCGGAAGCCTTTCTTCGATTGGCCATAGGAGAGATTCTCTTTCAGATCGAGATCCTTGTCTCCTGTATCATAAGTTTATGGGACTTGAGGACCCTTCCTTTAGCGCCAATTTGTTGCTGCTGAAATCTGTCCTCCGACTCGGGCGCGATTGGGCTTCAGGATGGGCTCCCTCATGGGCGGACCTGCAAAATAGTCCTCATGCGAGAGGCGTTGGGAGTGGCCCTCCACGGAAGACCCTCTGATGCTCAAGTCAGCGGGGATCAGTAATCAACAAATGTGAGGAGAAGGCTCTCGCTGAATAGTCTCTCCAGGGTGGCCTTTCGAGAGCTCTGAGCAGAGCGTTAATGGCTAAAGGGGGTGAGCAGAGGTAGAAGGAGAGTGTGCCTGTGAGTAAGTGCGCATACCTGAGAAGCCGAAAGACGATTTTATTTATAGAGGATCACCTGACTCCTTGGGGGCATCGTGGGTCCGAAAGCCGTTAGGATTTGAATCCAGTTTGTTATGAGGTCAGTAAGATTCGTATCTTGTTAGTTAAAGGATCGACGGTTGGAAGAGCTGGTTGATGTCTTGGAATTCAGCGACTGTGTAGGCTCCAGGGTTCTAGGCCACTCTTGGGTATGATTTTTGTTTGAACTCTCCCGCGCTGGGTTCCGCAGAGGTGCTTGAGCGCCTGAGTCTGGCCGGAGCTCAATGGATAGTAACACTACAAGAAAAAAATATTGTGACGCCCAAATGCATCGCTAATGCATCGCTAAACGTGCTATTGCGATGCATTAGCGATGCAATGACTACGTTGCTGAGTATCTCGTCGCAACCATAATTTGTCGCAATTGCATCGCAAAACAGCGACTCTCTGCGATGCAGAGATGCGTCGCAATATTGCGACGCACCAAAATACGTCGCTAAATTTAAAACTAAATTTTAATATTTTAAATATTAATATTAAATATTGCGATGCATTCAATTGTGTCACATTATTGCGATGCATTTAGATGTGTCGTAATATTTAATAATAATATTTTAAATATAATAGCGACGCAATATTAGTCGCTAATGCGTCGCTAATAAATTTTTTTAAAATATTGCAATGCCAGGTCATTGCGTCGCAATATTTATTAATAATATTTTAGATATATTAGCGACGTAATTTTAGTCGCTAATGCGTCGCTAATTAAATTTTTTAAAAATATTACGACACCAGATCGTTGCGTCGCAATATTTAATAGTAATATTATGAAATATTAGCGATGCAATTTGAGTCGCTAATGCATCGCTAATTAATTTTTTTTAAAATATTGCGACGCCAGCTTATTGCATCGTAATATTTAATAATAATATTTTAAAAATATTAGCGATGTAATTGCAGTCGCTAATGTGTCGCTAAATAAATATTTTTAAAAAAAAAAAATTTAAAAATTAAAACGGTTAATACAATTTCATTACATTTAAATATTGATCGAAACATTCTTCACTCATATTGATCCAAACAATAATCATTCAATTTATAAAAATAAATAATATATTAAAATTTTGAAGTTTTCATGTACAACATATAAAAGAAAAAAAAATACATCAAGAATCTGAGCGATCACGTGGAGGCTGTGGAGGCTGGAGACTCTACGACAAGCGGCTAACCATATCCCGCAAATGATGCATCACATCTCGCATGTCTGCAATCTCCTGATCCCGGCCTCGCATACGATCCTCAAAATCCTGCTCGACCTCCTACCGAACCTCCTCTGCAATAGATCTCCGAAGGTCGTCTAAACGCTCGGGAGGAATATCACTAGAAACTCACGAGCTGGAGGCCTGACGGGGAAAATATGTAGAAGCTCTAGTACCCAGACCATAGACCCTGCGGTCTCGCGGCTGGGCACCAACAGCCTCCAAAAATACATGCCGACTCTCCTCTGCTGAGAGTTCGACGGGCGTCTCCCCATCAGTAGAGTCGACCTGTGATGCCTGGGAGCGAAGCTCCTCGACTCGTGTCTTTAAATTATGAAATCAACAATAAATGAATTAATAAATTTCTTGAAATAAAATTTTAGAAATTAAATAGATACTACATAAATCTAATTTCTTACCGCAACCTCCCGTGATCGCGTGTTGACCCAGGAACCGTCCCTCCTGGTGTGTGTCGCCCTGAATAGACGAAACTCACCAGGATCTCCGCCCTCCTGCTCAGACTATAACAATAAAAATATTGATATTAATACAAATATTTGTAAATAACTAAAATAGTAATTAAAATATTTATGTTTTCTTACCATACGCCGTCTGTGCTCCTGAATCGAAATGGAGCCCGAAGTATGGCGGAAGAGACCCATGCCAGGACCACCCTTCTCAGATCGGCGATTTGTGCTGGCTGATGCGGACCTCCTGCGCCAGCCATCAGACTGCCAGGCCTGCTGCCACTCGTGCCAAATACCCTCTGGCACGTGCACAGGATGCTGACCCGATGACCTCCAACGATGAAGCATGTCGGAGTATCGGTGTCCCGTCAAAGCCTCCCATGCTTCCCTAATGCATCCTGGCTGGCAGGATCCCACGTAAACTTTTTCTACATTAAAATAAACAGTTAGTTTCTGAATTTATTAAGATTAAGAAATTTTATATCAGTGATAAATTGTATTTAATAAGTTTACCTGAAACTCAGAAAAATAAAACTCCCTCGTGGTTGGAGATACGTGGCGCCAATCGTAGCCACTGGGATCTGCACGCCTCTGAAATACGGCGCTGATGTGGCTGGATACATGATGCTGCTCAATAAATCTGTTAAAAAAATGCATGTTTATAAGTAATTGACTTAAAAACATAAACATATATTTTTAATTAGTATATACTTACAGCCCCTGAGCATCAAGTCGAAGTACGGTGCGGCCGATGGTGGAAGAACTCTCGGAGGTATGTGCCGATCGGCTGGATGGTAATACTGCTGGAGAGATCGAAGGCTGTGCGACTGCTAGAGATCTGAACTCTCCATCTCTGATGCTCATGTGATCTGATGCAGCAAGGCTACGTCCCTGCTCACTCCGTCTATCATCGGTAGATCTATCTCTGCCCGTCATACTGAAAATACTAAAGATTCATACAATTAAATTAGATTAATGATTGACTATGTAAAAATTTAACACTTATAAAAAAAAGTTAAATTTTAAAAAACCTCTATGTTTAATCGGTGTCATTTATTTCGTGAAATGTTGGTTCAACATCCGATGTCGTATCGGACTGCGATTCAGTTTCATTATCATCGGAAGGAAACCGAACATTTGCATCCGCAATTTCTTGGACATCACCATTTGGATCTCTAAGTGATGTTTCAGGAGCCCTTGTGTCGTCCTCAATTGCATGCATTTCCATCTCATCCTCTTGAAATGCAGGGCACTCAGCTGATTGACTTGATGAACTCTCCTCTAATTAATTAGTGTCCTAAATTAATTAAACCTTCACTCCATGTATAAAAGGTAAGGCCCTATCCCATTCAAGAATATGTTGCGATATGGTAGTCTGCTATTGATTATCATCGATCGGTTATGTTAAAATTTCAGCAGCATTTTCCCATATGTTCTCCTAAATGTGTGGCATATATGCCACACTAGGAGAACGTATGAGCAAATACAAACCGCAATCTCAACCAAAGATGATTAATAGCAGACTACCATATCGCAAAAATATTCTCAAATTGTCCACCAGGACAATTTGAGAATTTGCAAGACTAAATCTTACAAATTCTCAAACGGGTCTAAAGGTTATAGTGCTGTGATTAATAATATGAAAATCCGAAGACAATCGAACTTATGCTTGTTATTCATAAATTCTTGTCAATTCTACAAATAGAGGCATAGTGTTCTATATATAGCTTGTGAAGACTAAAATATAAATCATTGAAAGTACTAATGTGTTCTTGAGAATTAAATAAAACTATAACATAACTTTCATTCAAGCATTACATAATTTAATGCATCATTCAATTTGAAGCAGAATGTAAATAATCAAGACATAAAAATTGTAAATAACTACAAATGCACAAAAATTATTGTATAAATATTTTTTTTTTTTTGCCTGGCCATCATGGCCAGGCCACGGCCGTGGCCGTGGAGATAAAAGGGGAGGGAGGTTTTCCCCACCCCCGTAACAGACATGTTTTTTTTTTTTTGTCCTGACCACCGGTGCCGTGGCCGGCTTCTCCGACCGCGGCCACGACCGTGGCCGGAGAAGACAAAATGGGGGGGGGGGTTTCCCCACCCCCCCTGTTACAAATTTTTTTTTTTTTTACTGTGGCCTGGCCACTGCCGGCCACGGCAGCGGCCGTGGCCGGAGAAGACGGCCACGACAGCGGCCGTGGCCGGAGAAGACAAAATGGGGGGGGGGGGGTTTCCCCACCCCCTGTTAAAAAAAAAACTTTTTTTTTTTGACCGTGGCCAGGCCACCGTGGCCAGGTCACTGCTGGCCACGGCAGCGGCCGAGGCCGGAGAAGACAAAATGGGGGGGGGGGGTTTCCCCACCCCCCTGTTAAAAAAAAAAATTTTTTTTGACTGTGGCCTGGCCACCGTGGCCAGGCCACTGCCGCCGTGGCCGGAGAAGACAAAATGGGGGGGGGAGGGGGGTTTCCCCACCCCCCTGTTAAAAAAAAAAAAAATTTGACTATGGCCTGGCCACCGTGGCCAGGCCACTGCCGGCCACGGCAGCGGCCGTGGCCGGAGAAGACAAAATGGGAGGGGGTTTCCCCACCCCCTGTTACAAGAAATTTTTTTTTTTTACTGTGGCCTGGCCACCGTGGCCAGGCCACTGCCGGCCATGGCAGCGGCCGTGGCCGGAGAAGACGGCCACGATCTTGGCCGTGGCCGGAGGAAAATTTTTACAAAAAAAAAATTGGAAGAGGGTGGAGGGGCTTACCTCGGTCGAGAGGAGACGCCGGAGTTGGAGGAGACCGCCGGGGAGCTGGAGCACCGGAGGGGGGGAGCCGGAGCAGCGAACGGTGGCCTGGTGGAGAGGTTTTAGGGAGGGCGGCGGCTAGGTCAAGACGGGGAAGAAGAAGAGAAGGCCGGCCGACTTTATATATGAGTGATTAGCGATGCAAATATTGCGTCGCTAATCGGTTGCAATTTTTTTTAAAAAATTATTATGTATTAGCGATGAAACAATGCGTCGCTAATCCATCGTTAATTTGGCCTTATTATATTTTATGAAAAAATAGCGACGCAATTAATTGCGTCGCTAATGCATCGCTAACTTGGCGCCAATGTCCGGCAAAAAAATTATTTTTATTTCTAAAAATTGCGTTGCTAAGGCGTCGCAATATTTTTTTAATATTTTTAAATGATTAAAATAATAATTTATGATAATAATTGCGATGCATACAGTGCGTCGCAAAAATTTTTCTAACTATTTCATTACATATATTTATCCAAAAAATTGCGACGCAACAAATGCGTTGCAATATTATATATATTTTATTTATTTATTTTTAAATATTTATAAATGATAAAAATTATAATTTATGATAATAATTGCGACGCACAAATTACGTCGCAATATTTTTTTTTACTTTTCGTTACATCTATTTATAGAAAAAACATTACGACGCAACGAATGCATCACAATATTATATTTCTTTTATTTATTATTATTGATAAAATTTATATTTACTAAAAATAATTGCGACGCATACATTGCGTCGCAATATTTGTTTATTTTTTTCTTCGAAAATGCGTTGCTACGGCATCGCAATAATTTTTTAATATTTATAAATGATAATATTTATTATTTATGATATTATTGCGACGCACAAATTGCGTTGCAATAATTTTTTTATTTTTTCATTACATATATTTATAGAAAAAATATTGCGATGCAACTAATGCGTCGCAATATTATTTCTTTTATTTATTATTACTGATAAAAATTATATTTACTAAAAATAATTACGATGCATACATTGCGTCGCAATATTTATTTATTTTTTTCTTCAAAATGCGTCGCTATGGCGTTGCAATATTTGTTTAATATTTATAAATAATAATATTTATAATTTATGATAATTATTGCGATGCACAAATTGCGTCGCAATAATTTTTTATACTTTTTCATTACATATATTTATAGAAAAAACATTGCAACGCAACTAATGCATCGCAATTTTATATTTTTTTTTTTATTACTGATAAAAATTATATTTACTAAAAATAATTGCGACGCATACATTGCGTCGCAATATTTGTTTATTTTTTTCTTCAAAAATGCATCGCTACGACATCACAATATTTGTTTAATATTTTTTTAAACTTCTTCATTACCTTTTTTTTAATAATTATAAACGATTCGACGGTTGCGATCGATCCAAGCCATGATCGGTCTCGGTCGGTGATGATCTGACGGTTGTGATCGATCCAAGCCATGATCGATCCCGGTCGGCGACGACCTATCTCGGACCATGGCGATCGATCGGATCGGCGATGATCCGACGGTTGCGATCGATCCAAGCCATGATCGATCCCGGTTGGCGAGGATTCGACGGTTGCGATCGATCAAAGCCATGATCGATCCCGATCGGCGATGATCCGACGGTTGCGATCGATCCAAGCCATGATCGATCCCGGTCAGCGTCGACCTATCTCGGACCGTCACGATCGATCGGATCGACAACGATCTAACGGTTGCAATCGATAGAAGCCATGATCGATCCCGGTCGGCGATGATCCGACGGTTGTGATCGATCCAAGCCATGATCGATCCCGGTCGGCGATGATCCGATGGTTGCGATCGATCCAAGCCATGATCGATCCTGGTCAGCGACGACCTCTCTCGAACTGTGGCGATCGATCGGATCGGCGACAATCCGACGGTTGCAATCGATCGAAGCCATGATCGATCCCGGTCGGCGACGATCCGACGGTTGCGATCGATCCAAGCCATGATCGATCCCGATCGGCGACGATCCGACGGTTGCGATCGATCCAAGCCATGATCGATCCCGGTCGGCGACGACCTATCTCGGACTGTGGTGATTGATCGGATCGACGACGATCCGACGATTGCGATCGATCAAAGCCATGATCGATCCCGGTCGGCAAAGATCCGACGGTTGCGATCGATCCAAGCCATGATTGATCCCGGTCGGTGATGATCTGACGGTTGTGATCGATCCAAGCCATGATCGATCCCGATCGGTGACAACCTCTCTCAGACCGTGGCGATCGATCGGATCGGCGATGATCCGATGGTTGCGATCGATCGAAGCCATGATCGATCCCGTTCGGCGATGATCCAACGGTTGCGATCAATCCAAGCTATGATCGATCCCGATCGGCGATGATCCGATGGTTGCAATCGATCCAGCCATGATCGATCTCGGTCGGCGATGATCCGATGGTTGCGATCGATCCAAGCCATGATCAATCCCGGTCGGCGAGGATCCGATGGTTGTGATCGATCCAAGCCATGATCGATCCTGGTCGGCGACGATCCGACGGTTGCGATCGATCCAAGCCATGATCGATCCTGATCGGTGACGACCTATCTCGGACCGTGGCGATCGATCGGATCGGCGATGATCCGATGGTTGCGATCGATCCAAGCCATGATCGATCCCGGTCAGCGAGATCCGATGGTTGCGATCGATCCAAGCTATGATCGATCCCGATCGGCGACGATCCGACGGTTGCGATCGATCCAAGCCATGATCGATCCCGATCGGCGATGATCCGACGGTTGCGATCGATCCAAGCCATGATCGATCCTGGTCGGCGTTGACCTATCTCGGACCATCACGATTGATCAGATCAGCGATGATCCGACGGTTGCGATCGATCCAAGCCATGATCGATCCTGATCGGCGAGGATCCGATGGTTGCAATCGATCAAAGCCATGATCGATCCCGATTGGCAATAATCCAACGGTTGCGATCGATCCAAGCCATGATCGATCCCGGTCGGCGTCGACCTATCTCGGACCATCGTGATCGATCGGATCGGCGACGATCCGACGGTTGCGATCGATCCAAGCCATGATCGATCCCGGTCGGTGATGATCCGATGGTTGCGATCGATCCAAGCCATGATCGATCCCAGTCGGCGACGACCTATCTCGGACTGTGGTGATTGATCGGATCGGCAACGATCCGACGGTTGCGATCGATCCAAGCCATGATCAATCCCGGTCGGCGACGACCTATCTCGGACCGTGGCGATCGATCGGATCGGCGACGATCCGATGGTTGCGATCGATCAAAACCATGATCGATCCCGGTCGGCGAAGATCTGACGGTTGCGATCGATCCAAGCCATGATCGATCCCGGTCGGCATCGACCTATCACGGACTGTCGCGATCGATCGGATCGGTGACGATCCGACGATTGCAATCGATCGAAACCATGATCGATCCCGGTCGGCGATGATCCGATGGTTGCGATCGATCCAAGCCATGATCGATCTCGATCGGCGATGATCTGATGGTTGCAATCGATCCAAGCCATGATCGATCCCGGTCGGCGTCGACCTATCTCGGACCATCACGATCGATCGAATCGGCAACGATCCGACAGTTGCGATCGATCCAAGCCATGATCGATCCCGGACGGCAACGATCCGACGGTTGCGATCGATCCAAGCCATGATCGATCCCGGTCGGCGANGGTGGCCATGTGGCCCACTAACTATCTACGATTGCGCATGGCTACTATCTGTAGCAGCGCCTGTCTGACATGACTGGGCCCACCTACCATCTGTGGCGCCATGCTTGGAAGGCGTCTAGCGGGGTAAGACACCTCTGACATGCTCAGTATCGATTGTGACCTGTCTCTATCAGCCTGGCCACCTGTCCACTACCGGATAACAGCACCTCGTAATTAGCCACCTTCCGGGAGCGGAAAAGGGGATCTTCAAACAGGTATAAGAACATACACTTACAACAAGAAAAGGGATCTGAACTCAAGTTCTCTAGCCACTTTTGTTAGCTTTATTTTTTCTTTACTGTTCCTGAGTCGCTTGCTTGAGCGTCGAAGGGTTCCCACCCGTGCAACCGGTCTTCGAAGACTTTCTTGCAGGAGCTTCTTCGATGAGAAGGATCTTCGATTCCCAATGTTAGAGGAACGTGATTTGGCGATAACATATAATGTTATGTTTAAATTATTACTACTAGAATATATTTATTATAAATAAAAGGTATTTTTATTTATAAATTTTAGTCCAATATTATAGAAGGGGGGTGATTTTAGATCACTATCTTGAGAACAACAATTGAACCACCCCTTTGGAAGGTGATCCAAGAAGTAGGAGTGATCTTGGATCATCGTCACGTAAGATTACTTCAGTAGAACCAAATAGGTTGATTCCATCACTATTCCATTAATCATCGATGATCTTGAGCGGATCACACCATACCAGATGCTCCCAATGGTAATACTGGATCACCATAATAATGGTGATCTTCATCGAAAAGTATAAGCATGGTTCCATTTGCTTTAGTTCTTTTAGTTTGCCCTTTTTTTCCTTTAACAAATTTATAAATTTTCATAGTATGCTTAAACTTCTCTTCTACTTTCTTCTAAATAAAGACATAAGTGAAAGTGTTAATGCTAAAATGAATTGCTATCTAAGTATCAAAATGCTGCAGCCATCTTATAATGCGGCCTTGGGACGGCACCATTATCTATTCTTCCGAATCCAAAAAAAAAAAAATTTGCGGTTGGGCTAAAATCTAATAAGGTTACAGAAGGACGGAGACCACAAAAAAAAGGGTCCATACAAGATAAGATAACATAGATATTATTACTGTTAAAATCTGTCCTTCGACTCGGATGTGATCGGGCTTCAGAATGGGCTCCCTCCTGGGCGGACCTGCAAAATAGTCCTCGCGCGAGAGGCGTTGGAGGTGGCCCTCCGCGGAAGACCCTTCAATGCTCAGTCAGCGAGGATCGGCAATCAACAAATGTAAGGCTCTCGCTGAAGAGTCTCTCCAGGGATGGCCTTTCGAGAGCTCCGAGCAGAGCGTTAATGGCGGAAAGGGGTGAGCATAGGTGGAAGGAGAGTGGGCTAGTAAACAAGTGCGCATACCTGAGAAGTCGGGAGACGGTTCTATTTATAGAGGATCACATGATTCCTTGGGAGCATCGTGGGTCCGAAAGCTGTTAGGATTCGAATCCAGTTTGTTATAAGGTCAGTAAGATTCGTATCTTGTTAATTAGAGGATCAATGGCTGGGAGAGCTGGTTGATGTCTTGAGATTCGAAGACGGTGTAGGCTCCAGGGCTCTAGGCCACTATGGGGTATGATTTTTGTTCAAACTCTCCTGCACCGGATTCCGCAGAGGTGCTTGAGTGCCCTGGTCTGGTCGGGGTATGGATAGCTCGGCTGAGGCCGAGAGATGGGGATAGTTCGGCTAAGGCCAAGAGATATGGGGATAGCTCGGCGGAGGCCGAGAGATAGGGATAGCTCGGTGGAGGCCGACAGCTCGGCTGAGGCCGAGAGAGATATTACAGCTCGGCTGAGGCCGAGAAATGTGATCCGTGCCTTGGGAATCATTGGCTTGTCGAGGGGCTACAACGCCCCGATCTACTGGAATGACTTATCTCTAGTGGGTATTGTACAGCAAGTGGAAGTCAGGATTGATCCTAACCCCTTGCATGATTACTAATGCAACGGCGATTTTACCCTCAACAGTGATTAAGTTAAAATAGTGAAATATTAAGAATTTTTAGTACCACTCTACAAATCTTGGGTTTTACGAGGATGACTTTGAAATCTTCAACATTTATTTGACTCAGTCAAACTAAAACTTGACTTTGAAAAGAATATTGATTTCACCTATCTAAATTTTAGCATCATAAGTCCAAATTATACTTATTTCATTTAGGGAGAGCAAAGACACATAGATCATCAAAGAAACCTCATAAGTTATCAACTAAGGGTTAAATTAGTCAATACAATAACAATAATAATAAAATTTTAATTTAAATTAGTTAGAATTAACTACATAAATTCTTATTTTTTATTTTTTTTCAAGACCCAAATTAGTCAATATACACCATATTTTTTTTAGAAAAATGAGTCTCAAATTAATGAAAAAAAAGGTTGTGTCCTGAAATTGATTTAGAATTGAACCAATCAACTTGATTCTAACTTAATTCTTCATTCCACTTAGTACTATTATTTTTCAAAGAGCAACTTATCCGCACGCACCACTTGGGAGCAAAATAATATTCACCAATTAATAACACTTGTTCAAGCAAAAAACATGGGAACAATTTGATTAAACCAAAACTAACTTAGATAGGATAAAATAGTCATTCTATGATAAAATAATCATTCTTTGTCCCATCGAACCCAAAACCTGGTCCCTCACCGACAAAAACCACGACGGGCGGCAGGAGCTCGGCCCTTCTGAAACCCCAGCTCTTTCCATCGTCTGGCAAAGAAGCAACGCGAGACCACAGGCGGAGGAGGAGGAAGTCTACCAAGAGCCGTCGTTCTTCTCAAGAACTTATTTGAGGAATCCGCCATCTGAGGCGACTGCCCGTGAACTTTCTCGTCCTCTCGCTCTTCCCGTGAGTGTTCGCGTCCTCTCGCTTTTTTGACTAATTTCCTTTCCAATACTTTCCGCTCTGGAAATGAATGATGCTTCTTGGATCGGGTACCGGTTTCGTTTGGTTGTAAGAGGATTTCTAGGGCCTTCTGAGAGACACGTGGTGAATAAAATCCCAATTTAAGAGCTTTTATTCCGTGAACTTTATATGGACTAGAATCTTTGCTTGAAGTTCGTTTCTTCCTTACCAAATTTTGTTCCTCAAGAAAATCGAGATATTGGATCTGCCTTGGAGGGTTGGAGATTAAAGGCGCGAGCGGTTGCTGTAATCGAGCCTAATTGCTCGATTGGTCACTGAAACTGAAACTGAGTGAGATTTTTCCTGTGCGTCTTCGTGACAATAGAGAATTCTCTGCTAAGTTGTTTTTCTTTTCTTTTCTTTTTCTCCTCTAAATTTTTTAAAGTGTCCAGGTTCTGGTGAGTGAAAACTTGCTTGGAGAATGGTTATAGGGCTACATGAAACCCATAACGTATAGTCCAATTCAATTGGAACATTGAAACTGAAAGATCCATTGGAAGCCGAAACTGAAACATCCGTTGATGACCGGATAATCCTAACTTTTCTCAAAATACGTTGTTCGAACATTTCCTTTCTCGAGTCCAATAATCCATGTTCTGGAAAAGTGTCTCTGAGTGATCCCATCTCACGATACATTGATCATCGATTTGTTTTTTCTTTTATTTGCCTAGTACACCCAAGCAAAGCACGCTTAATGGGATCTGATTGTATTAGTGCTGGTATGATCGCCCTCCAGTACTAATACCTTTTCTAAGTCCCATCATTTTAGTATTAACACCTTTTGGCGGGACTGTCATTTTTTGGTCTAGTTAAAAAAAGATTGTGTTGCTAAGCATAGAAGCTGAATATATTGCATGTAGTACAGCATCTACTTATGCTGTTTGGATATAAAAATCCATAATGTTATGAAGTTAAGCATTCTTACTAGACCTCCTCACATGTATTGTGATAATCAAGTAGTAATTGCACTAATTGATAGTGGAGCAAACAGTTCAACAGATAAACATATTGGAGTTAAATATTATTATATACAAGATGTTATTAAAATAAAGAAGCCGGTATAAGTTATTTACCTTCTGCTGACATGATTATCGACCTTCTAACAAAAGGTGTTAGTGTTGAAGTATTTTTTAAACATGTTGAAATGATGGGAGATAGAAATGTCTAAGTTAAAAATTAATGCTTGAAGGTATATCAGTTAGACATGTAAAACATCAAGCCTGATATAGCTATGATGGGTAAATCAATCTAAGCATGCAAAACCCCAAGGCACTTTACATATCACATTTAAAATGGTGGGAGAAATTTTGGCATTTCATGTTCAAGTGGGAGATGTTAACCATTATGGCCATGAAATCCCTAACATATAGTCTAAGTCAATACATTGTCTTCAGCTTTGAAGTACTTCATGGTTTTGTTGATTTGTTGTTTGCGAAGGATGCCCCTGTTTTATGAGGGGTTGGTTCTTTCCTTGCACTTCAATTTCAAGCACCTATAATTAGGTCAACCATTAACATGTTATTGAACTATAATGTCAATGTTTATCCTGAAGTCTAAGTTTCTGTTGTGTAAATACTAGGATGATGGGGGCTCAAAGATCATAAGCAAATCTGGGTTTAGTCTCTAATCAGCAGAAGCTTTTTCTTAGTTGTAGAGCATAGTTTCTTGTTATACTGCTCTTCCACTCATTCATGAGTGCCATACTTCTTGAGGCCTCCACTACCTCTGTTGCATGTGACTATATTGTCTCAAATGTTGTTCTGCAGCTTTACTTATGATTAATGGAACTTTAAAGCTTTGAACCTTGACTCAAGAATCAGGGTAAAATTGGAGGTCACACTATTTTCTTCATATTGAATTGTTTGGTTCAAAATGAGCCAAGTTAGTTCCTACCGGGAGGATATGGTATTCTTCTAACTAGGTAAGCAGAATATGTAAGCTGGTTGCTAGCTTTGGTTTTTCATTGTTAGCTTGGTTGCTGTTGTAGAGCTGGAAGCAAGGTAAGAGACCTAAGTGACCAACATCTAAATGTTTTGATGTGTGTAAAATGCAGGGCCACTTATTCATAATTTTGCTGTTGATCTTCATGATGTGACCTTGGTTATAAGATTCTTAGCCCCTTACTAGAAATAAAACTGACCATGTTCAAACTTTGGTCAATATGTTTGATCACAGTTGACCATAAAGAATTCGACCATAGCTCACCATATCTGATCATGATGGGTCACAATCGAGTCCCCCATATTTTTTGCTTCATAGTACATATCAACTCCGCCATATCTGCCGTGTCATGGTATGTTTTCTTTTTTCCAAGGGAAGCTTCATGGTACATTTTCATCTCAAATCTACTGATGCTCTCAAACAAGATGTGTTGATTGCCTTTCATAACTTTTGTTTGCAAGTTGCCTTTGTTCTGATATTCAAAATCTGATATTTTGAGCCAACTAGGAAGGATCTTCTTAACATTTGTTAGGAATGACTACTCACAATCTTCTACCATCTTTTCTATGGGCCAACCATGAATCCATTGGAAGTATGAATGTGTTGCACATATGTTTTGTCCACAAACATAGTTGGCAGTGGGGCACCCGAGGGTTGTGCTTGATTGTGGAATAGGTATGTCAGGATAATCTATTGTAAGTCAGCTTTAATCATATTAGTTGACAAGTTAGTATGGGTAGGTTTGAATCTTGCTTGTTGAAAATATATTATTCTTGGAAATAATTATTGAAGTGGATAAAATGTTGCTCAACGGCAAGGGATGGAACAAAGTATTAACAGATGCCTTTTTTTGTGAATTGGAGAAACTATGCTTGTTCATACAAAGAGAAATTGGTTATTGGAAGAAGAGAAGCAATAGCTCCTTTCCAATCTATCATAGGTGGCTTTCCGAGCATGGTCATGCTATATCTCTACATTATGATAAATTAATGTTAGGGTTGGTCATGAAGTTGGACTACCTAGCAGTAAAACCTTTGCACCTTGTGGGCCCATTAATCTTTGGGATCCAAAATTTAAAAGCCAAGAGAAACACCTCATTTATTCTCTCCTATCTCTGTTTTGCTCTTTTCTTGCAAAGCCACAGGCCATGCATGTGCGAGATGCTAGTTTATCTAATTTGGACCTACTGCAGGGTTATGAAACATGAATAATATGAGATGTATAGGTCATGATCAATGATATTTATTCTCCATTTGTGTCTTGTCAACTATTTTAGCATAGCAATGCAGTTCACATTATTGCCGATCCTAAATAGTTGGAAAAGGACAGGATAATTATGACAACACATTTATACTGTTCATTTTATGGTCACTTGATTCATAGGTTAGAAACATAAATAGATGAATTTTGGTTTTTAGTGTCATGTAGATCATTTTCAATGGTTTGGACCTTCAATATGGATGACCTATCATTGATTTTGAAATCTTTTTTTTTTTTGCTTCCCCAAAGAATGAACATAAAGTGATTATAGAGTTTTTGCTGCTTGCTCACATTTTCTGCTCACATTTTCTGCTGTACTAAATTAGTTCATGGTATCATATACTATCATATTGTTTGACATTAGATAAGCTCTAAAGCAAATTCCTTTTCAAGCAACTTACAGCCTTTGTTTCTATTTGTTAATGATTGTTATCTTAGTCTGATGAAACCAGAACCCTTGAAATTGAAAGAGGATGATCTCTGCTGGCTTCATCCTCGCGACACTGACCTGGAATGAGATTTAAGTGGATCAGCCTGATTTCTGAAGTTTAATGTTGAGGGTTATTATCATTATTATTTTCAAAATCCTGCTGGATGCTTATAGGCTGATATGTAAAAGACCTTCCTGTTCATGTCACATTAAATAGTTTGCTTGATGCTATGAGTACCTACGTGATGCAATTTAATTTGAAATGAGCTCAAGCCAAGCTAATTAAACTATCTGTAACCTGTCCAAAACATTTAGATGAAAAAACTGCCTCTGGGTGACATTATATTGCTTACATTCCGTCTTCTATGCTGAGAATTTGGGTTCACAATTTTTTAGCTAGCTGTTGCTTAGCCATGTTGGAATTGTAGAAATTCAAGCTTGAATCTTAATGGTAATTCCACGTAGATTGCTTTTATTTATTTATTTATTTCTGATTTTCACTTCAAGAACTGATTTCCATTTGCAGATAATCTTATCTCAACAAAAGAGCATTCAGCAGCTCAATATGCTTGTCCAGAGCCTTCAGCAACGGTTGCTGCACTGCCGAGGCAGGAATAAAACAATGCATGGAACTGAAACGTCTCTGACAGAAAATGCTGATGAAGTTGAGAAGCAGCTGAGCCTGGAAGATTGATGTTATGGAATTGATTTGGAGGTATCTTGTAGTAATGGTGATATTTCATGTATATTGGAATCATATTTTATCTAGCCTCGGTTATTTAGGCTATCAAAGCAAGACAAGGCGATACCATGCTTCATACAGAGATCTGATTACCTGACAAAGGGAATGTTTGCAGCATGAAATATTTATTTCGTGCATTGTGTCTTTGCTATAGCAAATCCTTGTTCCCTAATATGTAATTATGCAACACCGGTTTACTAATTGTTGCTACAATTCTCTGAAGTATCACGTTACTACAACTTTTATTGGTAAATCTTTGCGAGTAACTTCTGATTGGACCATTCTGTTTCCACTTGAAAACACCCTTTTCATCAACTGGCTTGTAACACAGATCTTTGTTGGTCGGTGCTTGTATTGACAATCTTGGATGATGCAGTATGACCTTCCCCATGATGCATGAGCCTAATCTAGCAGATCATTTGTATCAAACTTCTTGAAGTCTTAATCCATCTGTGCAATAATGTGATTGATTCTTAATTTATTTTTACTCTATTGAGCAAGTTTCATTTCCATGCAAGTTAAAAATGTCTTTCATAGGTGGTTATATCATAGATGTGATCATTGGTCAGGTTAGGTTTGGGGTGGGATTGGGTTAAAAGAAGGGACTAAAAAAAAAATAAAATAACATAAAATTTAGTAGAAAAGAATCAATCTGCTTTAGTTGTCAACTATGTATTTTAATAAATGAAAACAAAAATCGGCATGAGTATCAAAATAAAGAGAGAATGATTGTGTTCGGCATGATTTTCAACTTTTACTTTAAAAAATAGAACTTGAAGATTTTATTTTTACTCTTTTGAATATTCAAAAGAAAAAATATATGTATATAGTTGATTATTTATTTTATAAATATAAAAATAATAGTCCCTTTATTGTTGATAATGATGTCAGTTTGATGATGGTAACAAGTGATGATATTTATTGAAGTAATAGTGATAGTGGCGACATCAGTAATCATAGTGGCAGGAGTCAAAGCATAATGCTAGGAATCATAGTGGCAGGAGTCAAAGCAATAATGCTAGGAGTGGTAAAAAGGATATTAAGGTTGAGGAAGATTTCACTTGATAGTTCTAAGTTTATTATTAAAAATAGATAAAAATAAGATTTTATACTTTACTTTTTAAAAAACATATTTTAGAAATAATAATAATAATATTTTTTTTTGTTTTTAATATATTTTGCAAGTATCATATTAATTTATTATTATTTTATATTATGATTATTAATATTCAGCTTTAATTATAATGTTATTTTTATAATAATATTATAATATTATAATATATAATATTATATAACATTATGTTATAATTATTATTATATTAGTATAATAGACTATAATATTAAATTATATTATATTAATATGAAAATAATACTAAGTATTTTTTTATGTTGATGAGAGGTATTTTGTTTCTTACATCTTAAGTCAAAATCACTATGGAAGGTGATCTTGGATACCTACCTTAATATTGAGTATAAACTTATTAAGTTGGATAGTGATCATGAAGATGGAGATAATTTAAAATTATTAAGATAATTTAAAATCATCGCTATGTAAGATTACAGAGGTGATTCCATTATCTCCATATGGATCATTGATTACCCCTAGATGAATAACCCCACACCAAATGCCCTCCTTGTGTGATGCAATAGCTACCGGAGGTCCTACCATAAAGATTCACCGCAATGCATTTCAATGCATATCCGGGAGTAAACAGTGCCCTATAGAAATCTATTCAAGCCACATGGGAAATACCATTATACCACTGAGAAATAAGGTCATGAACATAATATCCATCTCATGATAAAGCATTGAACAAAGCCGCCATGCTTAATCCCTCCATATACATAGAGCAATCGTCAGCTCAAAAAGAAGCAAATAAGCATTTCACCATCAATAGCAAAAGTTGCAAAACCAGTTACACAATACCTGTTAGCCTTCAACACTCCCGTATCAAGTCTCTACACTCTCGTATCATGACTTGAAGTACTTAATATTCTACAAAATCTTATTTTTATGAAATTTATGAAAGTGAGCAAGGCAATTACAAAATTAGATTGAAAGAAGAGAGTACAAAGTAGGAGTGAAAAATGGCATAGAAGAAAAGGGAACTTGGACAGGGGACTGGAGTTGAGATCAAGAGGAACATAAAGTGGCCAAATCCGTGAATTCCATCACTGCATTCCCAAGCACCTGGTTCACTGGATGATCTTTAATTCCCAGACAAAATTCGATCATGAACCAACTGCTCTTGCTAGAAGACCAATGCAGGAAAAAATTGCTTCTTGGAAAAGATGGCTTCCTGATCATCTGCAAAACCACAAAGGGAGCATGAGGCATAAGCCTGCCATTATTATATGGGCAACAAACATCACTATAAGAGATTGTAAAGTGCAGCACTTACATTTGGAAGATCTTTTGAGGACATACAGAGGCCCAGGGATTAGACTTAAAAATTCCAGAACTTATGTAAATATCCAACACAACTAACGTAGTAACAAAACTGTAAGGAGTCTGTCGAGCATTCCTCGTGAAACACATAGTAGTGCACCAAGAAACTCATCCCTTCAAATCCATTCTTGAGGAGGTAATTGAATATTGATATCAACAGCCTCTCATCATTGTGGGAAGCTCCTTGTCAGCCAAAAGTAAATGCAAGGTTATAGTATTAGAACAACAGGTATGACCTGGTTCTCTCTCTAGTTATGTGCTTCTACTCAAAATAAGCAGCTACCAAAATTCTCCTTTGGTCATAAGAGAACAAATAGAAAAGCTTCACAAAAGAAAAATGAAAAATAAAAATCAGCTAAAGAAACATTGAAGGGCGGTTGAGCTAGTCAGGAGAGGGATATTGAGATTAGAATGTCATCTTGAACATTCATTTTTATCTTTTACATCATTAGATCCTTCCATTTAATTTTGCTTAGATGGCATGATTGATTAATATTTTTTTTGAGGCTAGGAGGTACTATTCCATGCCAAATGGTAAAGGGTGATCCCATCTGAGGACGTGCTTGGTAGTATGAAAAGTTAGTAGTTGATCCTTCTCTCATATCTTCTTCTTACCATGCTATCCTCAAATTTTTACCGTGCAACTCTACATTGTTTAAGAAAATACTCTTTAATAGTGCTTCTGAATTGATTGATGCATGCACAAACACAACTCTTATTATCCTACAATTTAGCTTTCATCCATTTCATTTTTTTTCCCCGAATAGATTCTCATTTTATTTGCATTGGATCTTGTTATGTAGTATAGGACATGAAGCATCAAGTCATATTCTGGTTATCACCCTAATAATCAAATATGAACTATTTTTTGTAGTGAATGTGTCTAATATTGGAGTAATCAAATATTGTGACCATATAGGCCCTATTACATGACTTATGTAGCAATCTTGATGCATTAGGTCCTATTGCACGACATATTGAAAGGTCATACTGAAACTACACTTATGAATGGCTGAAGGGCTATAAGCTATTTCTCTTCTCTTGTCCATCTACATTGGACATCTCTTTTTAAATCGACCTGTTTGGGTTCAAAAGAATGCTTAAAATTCCTGACCTTTGAATAATTATGTAAGAACCAAACTGTATGCACACACTATGTGTCATGATGGAAAAACAAATTTGTTGTGTTATAACAAATCACAACCACAACAGTGGAAAATGCTTACCTAAAGATGCTTCTAGCCTAAGCAACGACATTGTTGTCCACTATTTGTGAGACCAATCGCTAGGCTAAGTACTACCTGACAAGATCATTTAAGAATTAATGCCAATATCACTTTCCAAAAAAAGATTAAAAAAATTGGTGCCAGGAAAATGCAAATAAGTAAGCAAAAAAGTTAGACTAGAAACTAATTTTGTATTTAACACATTATATATAAAAGGAAGATGATAGCAATCAAACTTGACTAATGTTGAATTAACCATTATGCCTGCCCTGCCGGCATGGTATGTGCATGTCCGCTATGTCGGTGCATATTCAATTCTGCATTGAAATAAAAAGGAAATAAGAAATACTTAAAATTTTTTAGTTAAATAAATAAATATAAATTCAATAGGCCCGTGCTGACCCATACCAATTGCTTTACATCGGTACATTCCAGGGTCTATGAGCTGCAAACAGAAGGAAGCCCAGGGTGCAGGAATGGACTGGTGTTACCATCCATTGCAGTATCAAATATTGGATATACAACACCTCTGACATGTTTGATACATTATAATAGCGAATGCCAACTACCATGACCTTGAAGGACTCGGTTCTGTGATGGATGGAGCAGAGTGAAACGGAATAATAGTCGGAGTCGCTCAATCCTATAGACTCCATTGAAGTCAGATCGTTGCCATGACTGTACGGATTATTGTCTTCCATCATCAATTGTTTCTCTATTCTCTACTTCCTCTGCAAAGACACAGGAGAGGCCAGGTGCCAAACACATTAAGTCTTGGTGTTCAACAAATGAGAAGCTCATGCAACTCCATATTGTCAACTCTTCAATTAAGAGTCTTTGATCCCTAAAGGAATTCCAAGAATTATGGACAACCCATGATCTAGGCTGTTGCATTTCATCTGTTCTAATGGAGGAGAAATCATCTAACTCATCCTTTATTATCTCCAAGTTGTTCGATAAAATCAGCTTGCTGGGTGAAACAACCTGGCACATTAGCAAACTAGAGTTTACACTTCCATGTAAAAGCTTAAAAAAATGCAATCAGAGAACATTTTTGAATAACTTAATTAGTGCACGTCAAATTTAGGATGGAGGGTACCTGAATGCAGTTAATTTTTGTATTTGACACCAATCAATCAATTTGGGCAGTCCTCAATTTTCACATCATTAGGCATACATGAGAGTTTGTCTTCTGCCATGATCCGAAGCCTAGGACACCTTCTTATACGTAGATCTATGAGAGAAGTAAGGTTTTGCAGCCCCGATAATAATACCAACTGTTGACATTCCACAATTTGCAGATGTTTTAGCTTTTGGCAATCCTTCCTCTGATATAAGTTGGAGTTGAGGACAATTGCATACATCCAATCCTTCAACTGAGTGGAGATTATGCAGCCCTTTAATTGATGTGAGTTGCCGGCAATCAGAAATACAAACCTTCCTAAGCATTGATTGAAGTGGTCCTTTTGGTGTGGTCCTAACAAATATTTGTTCCAGTTTTTGATCCAATTTCCAAGAATTATGGACAACCCACGATCTAATGGAGAACTCATCCTTTATGATCTTCCAGTTGTTTGATAAAATCAGCTTGTCGAGTGAAGCAACCTGGCACTTTAGCAAACTAGAGTTTACACTTCCATGTAACAGCTTAAAAAATGCAATCAGAGAACATTTTTGAATAACTTAATTAGTGCACGTCAAATTTAGGATGGAGGGTACCTGAATGCAGTTGATTTTTTGTATTTGGCACCAATCAATCAATCCGGGGCAGTTCCCAATTTCCACATCATTAGGCATGCATAAGAGTTTGTCTTCTGCCATGATCCGAAGCCTAGGACACCTTCTTATACATAGATCTCTGAGAGAAGTAAGGTTTTGCAGCCCCAATAATAATTCCAACTGTTGACATCCCATAATTTGCAGATATATGAGAGAAGTAGGTTTTGCAGCCCCGATAATAATGCCAACAGTTGACATTCTATAATTTGCAGATGTTTAGCTTTATTGGCAATCCTTCCTCTGATATAAGTCGGAGTTGAGGACAATGGTGTACATACAGTTCTTCAAGTGAGTGGAGATTATGCAGCCCTTTAAATGATGTGAGTTGCCGGCAATCTTCTATACACACCAACCTAAGCATTGACGGAAGAGAATTATGAATGTAGAGAGGAAGCGACCTTACGTTGTCACAATGGTTTATGGTGATCTCTTCAAGCGATCCCAATGAGAAAGGATCACCCATCCATTTTGGAAATTTGGATGATGGGCTGCAGGGATTGACGTGTAGCCACGTTGCGGTGCGCTGCAGGGGATTCCTTCTGGTTCATCCTGACTGCATCCAGATTATTTGCCTCTATCGACCGCTGCTCTCGTAGCTTCTCACCCTCATGATGTGAGGTACTCAATTTTAGGCTCAGCTCTAGGAATGAAATTTTTTTTTTTTTGGGTCTTTATCCGGATGGTACTATTTTTAAAGGATCAGTGAATTCTGGGTCTAAATACCTTAAATGAGTAACGAAAATTTTCGTTAACTATTAAATGGATAAACATTTTAAAAACGATATTCTCCCTCCATTTTCATTTATTCATTTTCGTTCTTATTAACTTTAATATAATATATTTAAATTTTAAATATATATTAATATATTAAAAATTTAAAATTTAAAATAAATAATATATATATATATAGTAAAATATATTTAAATTTATTTTTTTCTAATACTTGCTTCTCTTTCTTTCTCATTGATCTTTATTTTATTTTTTTAAAAAATTATTTATTAATTTTTTTATAAATTATAAATTTAATAATATAATTTTATTTTTTTATATAAATAAAATTTATTTATTCGATTAAATATCTTCGTTTCATTCTAACAACTTAATAGGATGAGAAACAAAAATAATTTTTTTTAACTAAGATAAAGATCAATTTAAGCCATCCCTGATCATCTAGGCCGTTACTCAGCCCCTGCTAATTCTTCCATCCTCATCTTTTTCCTTTCTCAATCCTCAAATCCCTGCATTCGCAATAGAGAGGAAAGGAAGCCGCCAGCTCTTCCTTGCAGCTTTCTGTTTTCTTCCAACACATTACAAGTTAGCCTTGATAACTACAAAGTTGCTTCTTCTTTTTTTTTTTTCATTTCCAAAATTATGGCATGGCAATGAAATACATGATGTGAAATAGACAGGAAAGAGAAGGCACAAGGCTGTGAATGCATCGAGTCATCGTACTGAAATAATTATGAGAAGGGCGATGCCGAAAAAAAATCTTTTTTTTGCACTAATAAGTATTAAAATAAAATATTTTGATAATGCACGTTGACAAAACAAGAGTGGAGACAAGTTTTTCAGGTATTTTTTAAAAGCATAAAAAATTTGCTGATCCTTAAGTGAGCAGCGGCAATACATCAGCTCTCGACACTTTAAAGCATCGGGATGCTTATTAACTTGCCAACACTTCTCAAAAGCATCGGAAATTTGCAGGCGCTTAAAGCATCAGAAAGCTTGATTCTATTTTCCCGTCTGCTAAGGGTGGGCTTCATCCGGGAACTGAGGGATCGTGTGATGGCTGGATGTCCACGTCTAAGGTGGCTCGCCGGAGCCCCTCTGCAGCCCATAAGGCGGTGTTAGATCTGGGAACTGTGCCGAGCCAATCTGGGATTAATAAGGACCGGAATTCTCCAAGCAAGGAGGGCGTGCCGGTTTTGTCAAGCCGTACCAGTTTGAAGGGTGCTGATAAGGTGCTGCAGTCAGCTGATAAGGAGGGCTCCCGAGATTCTAATCTGAACATTTCTGTGTTAACTAAAAATCCATTTTCCTCACTTGGGTTGGATCCGGGTGCTGAAGGATTTATGGATGGTAGGGATGGCTTTCCAGGTTCCTTGAAGCGGGCCAGACCGGAGATATCCTTGTCTCCAAGGTCTTTTCCCAAACCGGTGGTTCGAAAGGCGAAAGGCAAGGCTCCTTCGGCGAAAAAAGGGGGGCTCAATTTATTATCTCCAGCCAGGCTTGACCTATCCCAGTGGGGCCAGGATGATGGCCTGGTGTTGGTAAGGTCACATTCTGATCAGGGTAATGGATCTTCCCTAGAGGCTGTCGCTAGAGATACTGATGGTCAGGGATCAGGATCCTTGTCCGATGTACCTGTCATTGAGCCGGAAGGGCCACTGGGCTATTCAGTTCTGATGTCTGATGAAGGCTCCCTGATGGAAGGGGGTACTTATGTTAGAGGACCAGGGAGAGGTCCCAGTTTCCCCCAGCTTGTAAAATGAAGATTTTACTTTGGAATATGAGAGGAGCTCGAAAGCCATCATTTTGCTCCTCTTTTAGAAGATTATTATAGTTACATAATTTCGATATATGTGTCCTTTTGGAAACCAGATTGTCGGGTGATAGTCTGGTCCGGTTTCGTAGGCAGATTGCCCGATCATGGTCCTCTTATGCTGTGGAGGCTGATGGTCTGTCTGGAGGTATTTTGGCTATTTGGCGTACCTCTGCTGTTACAATTGATACTTTTCACCAATGTAGTCAGCAGATTAGCCTGGTTGTCTCTGAGGGTACTTCTGACCCTTGGCTCCTATCGGCGGTCTACGCTAGTATAGACTATCGGGAAAGAAGGGTTCTTTGGTCTGAACTAAGTTCCCTTCTTGCTCAAGGTCTTCCTTCTATTATTGCTGGGGATTTCAACTGTATCACTGAGGCCAACGAGAAACGTGGGGGTAGAAGGGTTACGGGCTCAGCTGATATTAGTGAATTTAGATCCTTTATTGCTTCTGCTGGGTTGATGGATTTGGGGTACTCGGGACCCCAATTTACTTGGTGTAATAATCGTCGGGGGTCTGCCCGGGTTTGGGAGAGGCTGGATAGAGCTATGGCAACGGCTCAGTGGCTTCATTTGTTCCCTACGGTTTCCGTCACTCACCTCTCTAGGATCGCTTCTGATCATTGCCCAATTTTGATCTCCACAGAGGTTGACCAGTACCAGTGCAAGCAGTTTAGATTTGAGCAGTTTTGGACTACCTACTCTGCAGCTCGTACTATTATTTCTCAGATCTGGCATCTTCCTGTCAGGGGTAATGCTGTTTATCGGTTATCTCGTCGCCTTAAGATGGCCAAGCATAGATTATCCAGATGGAATAGACTAGAGCTGGGGGATTTGGTTAGACAAATTGAACATGTTGAAAATGAGATTTGTGTCTTACAGGCTAAGGAAGATCTGGATGGTTTTCTGTTGGACTCGGATCTCTTTTCTCTCCGGGATAAGCTTGCTCGGCATCACTCTCTCCTTCGGCAGTAGGAGGTGTATTGGTGGCAGAGGTCCAGGTTTCAGTGGATCCGTGATGGTGACCATAATACCAGATTCTTTCACCAGGCAACCTTGAAGCGACGTGCAGCTAATAGGATTCGGAGATTACTTGATGATGAGGGGAATATTTGTGAGGACACCCACTATATTAGGGACCTGCTTCTTCATTTTTTTTTAGTCTAGATGGGTTGAGTCCTCAGGTGAGGGGGGCCCGGTTACTCCGGTTCCGGTCACTGGGAAGGTCTCTTCTTTGGATAACAGTATGCTTGTCAGATCTATTACAGCGGAAGAGATTAGGATGGCCCTTTGGGAGCTCGGTCCGGATAAGGCCTCTAGTCCTGATGGGTTCCCACCTTTCTTTTACCGTCATAACTGGGATATTGTTGGGCAGGAGGTGGTCTTGGATATTCAGAAGGTATTCCAATCTAAACATATTCCTATGGAATGGAATCAGACATTTATTTCTTTGGTGCCCAAGCGATCTGATGCCTCTCTTCCGCAGCATTTTCGACTTATTAGTCTTTGCACTACTCTATATAAGGTCTGTGCCCGTCTTCTAGCTCGCCGCCTTTGTTTGGTGATTCCTCGCCTCATTTCGGCTGAACAGGGGGCGTTTATTAGAGGGAGGTCCATTTCTGATAATGTCCTCATAGCCCAGGAGTTTATGCATGATCTCCAAAGAGCTCTGATCAGAAATTGCCTTATGGCTGTCAAACTTGATATGGAGAGAGCCTACGATAGACTGAGCTAGGCCTTTTTGTACCGCACTCTTCTAGAGTTTGGGTTCGACGGATTGTTCATTGAGTGGATCATGGCTTGCATTCAGAGGCCGATTTTTCTCTGATCATTAATGGGAGTTCGACAGAGTTTTTTCACTCTTCTGTGAGGATTCGGCAGGGATGCCCTCTATCTCTGTTGTTGTTTATTCTGGCTGTGGATGATCTTTCACATGCTTTCTATCAGGCACAGTTAGACCAGAGGATTGTCCCATTTATGGCCGGATCGGAGGGCCCTCTGGTCTCTCATCTTCTTTTTGTGAACGATTGTATCCTCCTTGGCCAGGCTTCTATTGATAATGCGGCTTCATTCCATTCTATTATTCAGCGGTATTGTCAGGCTTCGGGACAGAAGGTCAACTTTCTTAAGTCCTCTATATGTTTCAGCCCGAAGACTTCTAGATCTATCAGGAAAGCCATTATTAATTTATCGGATATTTCTACTCAGACTGATAGGTTTATGTATTTGGGGATCCCTATCACGGGGAGACGGCCCCGGTATTCTGACTACTATGAGCTTGAGAGGAGGGTCCGTCAGCGATTGGAGGGGTGGCAGGTTACTGGTCTTTCGATGATGGCTAGGGTTATTATTATCTGCTCGGTTCTCTCCTCTCTTCCCCTGTACCTCCTGTCAAACTCTATCCTTCCAATTACCATCCTTAAGAGGATTGAGAGATATTTCCATGATTTTCTTTGGGCTTCTATGCAAGAAGGTCATGGTACTCATCTATTATCCTGGGATTCGGTCTGTATGCCTATCCAAGATGGTGGGCTCGGGATCCAGTCTCTGATTGTCAGAAGGGAAGCCCTTCTTGCTAGACATGCTTCTAGGTTCCTATTGGAGCCGCATTGTCTCTGGAGCTCTCTGATGCGAGCTAGATATGGTGCCTGGTCGTCGGCCTTACATAGCTGGTCGCCTCGGGGTTGCTCCTCTTTTTGGAAGGAAGTGTGTCGGTTGGGTCAGACTATTATGGGTCACACATCATGGATGATTGGAGATGGATCATCGATCGATGTTATTCAGGACATCTGGATTTTGAGCTTCCTTTCTCTCGATGGCCCTCATTTATTAGTATTGATATCCCTTCCAGTTTAAGGGTTAAGGATCTGATTTTCTTAGATCCCCCTGCCTGGCATATCCCCTCGGTGACCCGATTCTTCGGGTTGGAGCTTTCTAGGCGTATTCTATCGTTGCCCCTTACTACTGGCAGTTTATCCGACTCCAGGCTCTGGCAGAGATCCTATCTCTCAAGAGCTCCTACCAGGGATTTGATGAAGATATTCAGGCCTGTGTCTCAGCGATCAGTGGATGCCGCATGGATTTGGAAGCTTCCTACTCTTCCCAGGGTGCAGTTATTTATCTGGAAGCTTCTGTGGGACTATCTTCCAACCTGTCTTCTTCTATCTCGGAGGGATCTGTCGTTCCCACCGTGTTGTCCCTTATGTAGGTTGAAGGAGGAGTCTTCTGAGCATGCTATCTTCACTTGCCCTAGAGCTAGACAGATATGGCACATGGTGGGTTATTCTGTCAGGACAGATGATTCGGGTTCACCTCGCTCCTCTTTCCTTCTTGATATTCGTAGAGCTTCTCTGCAGAAGAGTAGTCTTTGGGCTGCCACGGCTTATCAGATTTGGTTATCTAGGAATCAGCTTCTTTTTACGGAGAATTCTATTTCTTCCCCCAGGATTGTGAGGAAGATTAGATCTCTGGTTATGGACTGTGCCCGGGTTGGTTCTGATGTCTCTGGCCTCTGGGGATCCCCTGCTGCTACGGTAGCAAACCGGCATACGATTTTTATCTCCTAGGATCCTCCCCCTCCAGGGTTCGTCAAAATCAACTTTGATGGGAGTGTCCATGGTAGAGTTGCTAGTTCTGCTTTTGTCATCCGTGGCCCTCATGGTGACTTGCTGGGAGTGGGAGGTTTTGGTACTATTAATTCCTCCGTCCCTATGTCCAAGCTTTACGCGGCTTGGGCGGACATTTCTTATGCAGTCAGGACGCTCCATGCTCAGAGGATTTTGATCGAGGGTGTTTCCATGACGGTTATTTCTTGGCTGCAGAAGAAGGATTACCTTTTCGGCCCTGCTAATCCGATGCTTCTGGATATTTGGTCTATCTTGTGTGAGGTCGACTGTGCTCAGATCCGTCATATTTATCGTGAAGCCAATTCGGCAACGGATTGGGTGGCTTCTTCTGTGGCTCAGCATGGCGGCTCATGGATCTGGAGGACAGGCGACCCCTGTCCTTATCTGTTGAAGCAAATTTTGTATTCGGATCTATCTGGACTGATTCACACTAGGCTAGTGTGATCACCCGCTTGTTCCAAAAAAAAAAAGCATCAGAAAGCTTGTTTGCATATAATATAAGTAAAAATATGATCCTGCAACGACATGCGCATAAGCTTACAATAAAAAATAAAAAATATAAAACTTTAGTTTAGGTGAAAAACTCGAGCAAGGTGTTGGTTATTAATTCTAATCCAGTTATTATTTTCATTTTTGAATAAGTCTTATCGTGTTCTATTATTTAGGAACCAGTTTGTTTATTTGTTACTAGTGCAGAATATGTCGGTCATGGAGCCTAGTTTTTAGGATTTTAGTTTTCGACTTCTAGTTGTGTTGATGATATTTCTTGCCTACATAAAAGGCTATTTTTAGTGGAATAAAAAAATCTCCTCATTTACTGCATCTCCTCTCAATTTTATCTTCTATGCATTTCTTCTAAATTATTCTTATCCATCAGTGGTATCAGAGCAGGCAAAATGAATGGTCCTGTTCAAATTTCAGTTCCTATCCTGGATGGCAAAATTACAACCGGTGGAGTATTCAAATAAGGGTTCTTTTTTATTACCACGAGTTGCTAGGTGTCGTGGAGGATGGAGTTGCTACACTTGCAGAAAATGCAAATGATGCCCAAAGGAATGTCCATCGTGAAAGCAAGAAAAAGGATAAGAAGGCTTTATATCTCATCCATCAAGGGATGAATGATGAAGTATTTGAGAAGATTGCAGATGCGACAACATCAAAGCAAGCATGGGATATCTTGATGATAGCATATAAAGGTGCGGAGAAAGTTAAGAAGGTAAAACTCCAAACCTTAAGACGTCAATATGAGCTTCTACAAATGGAGTCCTCTGAAGCTATTGCTACTTATATTAGTCGAGTTCTTGCTTTGACAAATAAAAGCAAAATATATGGAGAAGAGTACAAAGAGCAGACTAAAGTGGAGAAAATCTTGCCGACACTCACACCAAAATTTGAGTATATCATGGCAGCAATAGAAGAAGCCCATGATCTGTCTCAGATGACTGTTGAAGAGTTGTTAGGCTCATTAGAAGCGCATGAGCAAAGAATGAATGAGAAGGAGACAAAGAAGCCGATTGAGCAAGCCTTCCAAAGCCAAGTTTCCTTCAAAGGTGATCAAGGTGGTGAAACAAGTAAAAGGCATGGTGGTTCTCAAGGTAGAGGACGGGCACATGGTGCTTACTTCAACAAAGGTCATGGTGGCCATAATAACAATTTTCAAGTAGGTGGTAATGACCAAGAAAAATCAAATTTTGGCCATCAGCAGAATTCAAGAGGTCGTGGTCACGGACGTGGTAGAGGAAGGTATGACAAATCTAATATTGAATGTTATCATTGTCATAAACGTGGCCACTATTCAAATGAGTGCAGATACAAAAATAGTACCCAAAAGGCTCACTATGTGCAAGGAGATGGTGATGATGTTGATGGCGATCATATCCTTTTGATGGTCACTACTGCTGGTGAAACCCCAAACTATCACACATTGTTTCTTAACACCGGATGCACCAACCACTTGAGTGGTAAAAGGGAGTTATTTGTTGATTTTGATGAGTACTTTCACACCAAGGTAAAATTTGTTGATGACAGAACAATACCAGTGACTGGAAAAGGAAGAATTCTCATCAATTTGAAGAATGGGGATCACAAGTACATTTCAGATGTGTTCTATGTTCCTGGCATGAAGAGTAATTTGCTTAGTGTGGGCCAATTACTTGAAAAGGGGTATATTATGAGCCTACAAGATTATCAATTCTCCATTTTGGATAAGAAAGGTACACTCATTCTTAAAGCTCCCTTAAGCAAAAATCGTATGTTTCAAGTTGATATTTCTAGTGGAGTTTATAATTGTCTCAATACAATTATAAAAGATGAATCTTGGCTTTAGCACTTACGGTTTGGACATATGAATTTTTAGAGTTTAAAATTGCTTGCTCAAGGAAAGATGGTAAAAGGCTTACCCAGTATACATAAACCTAACCAGTTGTGTGAAGCCTGCACTCTTGAGAAGCATCACAAAATGCCTTTCGCAGCAAGACAACAACAACGAGAAACTCAACTACTTGAGCTAGTTCATTCTGATGTGTGTGGCCCAATGAATACGATATCAAATGGAAAAAATAAGTACTTCCTCACCTTCATTGATGATTTTACTCGAAAGATTTGGGTCTATTTTTTGCAAAAGAAATATGAGGTTTTTGATTGCTTTAAGAAATACAAGGCACATATTGAAAAGCAAAGTGGCCATCTTATCAAGGTGTTGCGAACTGATGGTGGAGGTGAATATACTTCCAATGAATTTAACAAATATTGTGAAGAGCAGGGAATAAAGCATGAAGTCACTTTTCCCTACACTCCACAGCATAATGGAGTTGCTGAACGAAAAAATAGAACCATCATGGACATGACAAGGAGCTTGCTAAAGGCAAAAGGTATGCCAAATTCATTCTGGGGCGAAGCCATTTCATGTTCTGTGTATTTAATGAATAGATCTCCAACAACGAGTGTCCAAAATATAACCCCTGAAGAAGCTTGGAGCAGTTTCAAGCCGAGTGTGAAACATCTTAAGGTATTTGGGTCTGTTGCTTATGCTCATGTTCCAGCAGAGACAAGGACAAAGTTAGATGATCGAGCAGAGAAGACTATTTTTATTGGCTACAAGCGTGGTGGGTACAAGTTGTTCAATCCAGAGTCAAAAAAGGTGATTGTCAGCCGAGATGTAACATTTGCCGAAGATGAAGCTTGGAAATGGGATGCTAATACCCATGAAGGTCCTAAAAATCTTGTTCTTGAAGAAGTAGTTGAAATTCACACCACACACGAAGGAGCTTCTTCAAGCTCTGCTCAAGAAACTTTTTCATCACAAACTTTGACAGAATTTGGAAGACCACAGCGTCAACGCCAACCGCCAGTACGCTTGCAAGATTATGAGGTAACTCTTGATGATGAAGTTGATAATGATGGAGAATTGGTACACTTGGCTTTCTTTGCAGATAGTGAACCACTGATATTTGAGGAGGCAATAAAGGATCCCAAATAGGTGCATGCTATGAATGAGGAGATCAAGGCAATTGAAAGGAACCATACGTGGGAGCTCACTGATATTCCACAAGGTCACAAAGCAATTGATGTCAAGTGGGTTTTCAAGATAAAACTGAAGTCAAATGGCGAGGTAGAAAGGAATAAAGCAAGGTTAGTGGCAAAGGGATTCAAGCAGAGGCCCAGCTATGACTATCAAGAAGTTTTCTCTCCGGTTGCTCGAATGGAGACCATCAGACTTATGATTGCCTTGGCTGCACAAAATCAGTGAAAAATTCATCAAATGGAAGTAAAGTCAGCTTTTCTAAATGGTCAACTTGAAGAAGAGGTATATGTCAAGAAACCTCCTGGATTTATGAAACAGGGAAGTGAAGACAAGGTGTACAGGTTGAAGAAAGCATTATATGGCCTTAAACAAGCCCCACGAGCATGGAATAAATGTGTTGATTCCTTCTTCCTTCAGGCTGGTTTCGAGAAGTGCCCCTCAGAACATGCCTTATATGTGAAGGTTAATGATTCTGGTGATATATTGCTGTTGTGTCTTTATGTTGATGATCTAATATTCATAGGCAATAATCCCACAACAATTGGAGATTTCAAGAAGTCCATGATGGGTAAGTTTGAAATGACTGATCTTGGTCTCATGTCATATTTTTTGGGCATCGAAGTGGTTCAAAGAGAAGATGTGATTTTTATTTGCCAAAAGAAGTATGCTACTGAACTTTTGAAGAAGTTCCTTATGCAAGATTGTAATTGTGTAAAAACGCCTGTGGAATGCACATGGCCAGACATTTCTTATGGTGTTGGCTTAATTAGCAGGTTTTTGGAAAATCCCCAGCACTCTCATATGCAAGTAGCCAAGAGAATCATGAGGTACATAAAAGGCACTCTTAATTATGGCCTGTTTTATTCTTCAACAAACAATTGTGCTCTTGTAGGCTACTCAGATTGTGATTGGGCTGGAGATCTAAATGATCGGAAAAGCACTTCTGGATATTGTTTCAATTTTGGTGCTACAGCTTTCTCTTGGTCATCAAAGAAGCAGTCTATTGTTGCTCTATCAACCTGTGAAGCAGAGTATGCTGCTGCAGCATCAAGTGCATGTCAGGCAATCTGGTTGCAAAATTTAATGAACCAGATTCATGCTCCAATGGAGGAACCAATGAAGATTTTTGTTGACAATGTCTCTGCAATAGATTTAGCAAAAAATCCTGTTATACATGGAAGAAGCAAACACATCGACATCCGATATCATTTTTTGAGAGATCAAGTTGGCAAGAAAACAATTAAGTTGGTTTACTGCAAATCAGAAGACCAAGTAGCTGACATCCTCACTAAACCCTTGAAGTTTGAAGCTTTTGTCAAATTAAGGGGCATGCTTGGAATGACTACTCTTTCGGATCAGGATTAAGAGGGGATGTTGGTTATTAATCCTAATCCAGTTGTTATTTTCATTTTTGAATAAGTCTTATCGTGTTCTATTATTTAGGAACCAGTTTGTTTATTTGTTACTAGTGCAGAATATGTCGGTCATGGAGCCTAGTTTTTAGGATTTTAGTTTTCGACTTCTAGTTGTGTTGATGATATTTCTTGTCTACATAAAAGGCTATTTTTAGTGGAATAAAAAAAATCTCCTCTCAATTTTGTTTTCTCTGCATTTCTGCTAAATTATTCTTATCCATCACAAGGGACCAACAAATTGTAAAGAAATATCTATCTTGCCACGATCCCTATAAGAAATCCTTTAGTTTAGATGAGGCGAGGACTCACGGCCATATCCTCGATGGGATCCATCAGGGCAGATACACACGAAACTCTTTCGGTTGTCATCGTACCCATAATGACCATCGCTTCTTCTATAGTCTCCATAATCTGTCGCGTTCCAGTCCAGCAAGAAACCAACCTTCAAAAGTGCCGCATAGTCATTGCTATCCATCGCAGGATTGGGAGTCGAGGGCACAACCACAGACTCGCAGGAAATGTTAATCTTCGCCCATCTGCCGTTCAATAACCTCCAGCAAAATACTCCGGCATGGGATCATTAGAACAACATAGTTCTTTGTACTGGGTTAGCTTCGTGGAACAATTAAAGAGGAAGAGGAGACAACTATTAGTTGAGTTAACATGAAATAAGGTTTGGCCAAACGTGAGGTTGTAGGAAGGAAACAAGCAACTGCTGTCAGGGGTTCTCTCTTGAGAGATTTTAGGTCTTCAAAGAAGATGTCTTTGATAAGATTGACATCTTTTCACAACTGTTTCAATTTCTCTATTAAAGATTATAAAAAAATATTAATATCATTTTTTGGATCCTTACGATAGGTGAGGATTATTTCATGCACAACCATAGTGATAAATTATATGGTATTAGAATAACTGACCAGATGTTATATATAGAATTTAGAGTAAAAAAGGATTAAAGTCGTCTGAAGCTAAATCCAACCGAACATTACGAATATGAGATGCAAAATCAGAATGCCTAGTATTAAATATTTTTCATGCTAAACTATCTACTAGATGTCTCAACATTCAATTCTTCATACACCCTTCATCATGTCATCTTATTAATGAAGCTATTTTCGATGATGAATATAGTCTCAATATTCAATCATGTGAAAATCAGCTAGGTTTGT
>UESW01003863.1:1677828-1728825 GCA_900491605.1 Calamus simplicifolius
CCGAGTGGTGTCCCGTAGGCCGTGATGTCGGCGAGCTCCTTTAGAACCACCTCGGGGGTTTGTGTGCCATCTGAGGGGCGACTCGGCGGGTACTGAGCCTTTAGGGTCTTAACCGCCTTGGGGGCACCTCCGTGCTGGGCAAAGTGGTGTCCCATAGGCCGCGATGCCGGTGAGCTCCTTTAAAACCACCTTGAAGGTTTGTGTGCCACCCGAGGGGCGACTCGGGGTACAGAGCCTTTAGGGTCTTAACCGCTCGGGGGCACCTCCGTGCCGGAGCCGAGTGGTGTCCCGTAGGTCGCAATGCCGGCGAGCTCCTTTAGAACCACATCGGGGTTTGTGTGCCGCCCGAGGGGTGACTCGATGGGTACGGAGCCTTTAGGGTCTTAACCGCCTTGGGGGCACCTCCGTGCCAGGGCCGAGTGGTGTCCATAGGCCGTGATGCCGGCGCTCCTTTAGAACCACCTCGGGGGTTTGTGTGCCACCCGAGGGGTGACTCAGCGGGTTGGAGCCTTTAGGGTCTTAACCACCTCGGGGGCACCTCCGTGCTGGGGCCGAGTGGTGTCCTATAGGCCGTGATGCCGGTGAGCTCCTTTAGAACCACCTCAGGGGTTTGTGTGCTGCCCAAGGGGCGACTTGGCAGGTACGGAGCCTTTAGGGTCTTAACTGCCTTGGGAGCACCTCCGTGCCGGGGCTAAGTGGTGTCCCATAGCCGCGATGCTGGCGATCTCCTTTAGAACCACCTCGGAGGTTTGTGTGCCGTCCGAGTGTCCCGTAGGCCGTGATGCCGGCGAGCTCCTTTAGAACCACCTCGGGGGTTTGTGTGCCACCTGAGGGGTGACTCGGTGGGTACAGAGCCTTTAGTGTCTTAACCGCCTTGGGGGCACCTCCGTGCCGGGGCCAAGTGGTGTCACGTAGGCCGCGATGTCGGCGAGCTCCTTTAGAACCACCTCGGGGGTTTTGTGCCGCTCTAGGGGCGACTCGCGGGTACGGAGCCTTTAGGGTCTTAACCGCTCGGGGGTACCTCCTTGCCGGGGCCAAGTGGGGTCCCGTAGGCCGCAATGCTGGTGAGCTCCTTTAGAACCACCTCGGGGGTTTGTGTGCCGCCCGAGGGCAATTTGGCGGGTACGGAGCCTTTAGGGTCTTAACCGCCTCGGGAGCACCTCCGTGCTGGGGCCGAGTGGTGTCTGTAGGCTGATGCCGATGAGCTCCTTTAGAACCACCTCGGGGTTTGTGTGCCGTTCGAGGGTGACTCGGCGAGTACAGAGCCTTTAGGGTCTTAACCGCCTTGGGGGCACCTCCGTGCCGGGGCCGAGTGGTGTCCCGTAGGCCGTGATGCCGGCGAGCTCCTTTAGAACCACCTCGGGAGTTTGTGTGCCGTCCTAGGGGTGACTCGTGGGTACGAGCCTTTAGGGTCTTAACCGCCTCGGGGCACCTCCTTGCCGGGGCCGAGTGGGTCCCGTAGGCCGCGATGCCGGCGAGCTCCTTTAGAACACCTCAGGGGTTTGTGTGCCACTCGAGGGGCAACTTGGCGGGTACGAAGCCTTTAGGGTCTAATCGCCTCGGAAGCACCTCCGTGCCGGGGCCGAGTGTGTGTCGTAGGCCACGATACCGGCGAGCTCCTTTAGAACCACCTCGGGGGTTTGTATGCCGCTTGAGGGACGACTCGGTGGGTATGGAGCCTTTAGGGTCTTAACCACCTTAGGGCACCTCCGTTGTCCCGAAGCTGGGGGAATGGCCCAAGAATGTCCATTCCCCACTGAGCGAAAGGCCAAGGGGCTGAGAGCAGGTTTAGCGGGTAGACGGCTAGCGCTGGATGTGCGCGTGGCGCTGACAACCATCGCATTTCTGAACCAACTTGGCAGCATCCTCCTTCATGATAAGCCAGAAGTATCCCTGACGAAGGGCCTTCTAGGCTAGGGACCTACCCCCCAAGTGATTCCCAGATGCCTTCGTGGATTTCTCTGAGGATGTAGTCGGCGTCGGCGGGTCCTACACATTTGAGCAGGGGGTAGGAGAATGACCTCCTATATAGATGTCCGTCTAAGAGGACAAATTTGGAGGCCTCCACTTGAGTAGCCTAGCTTCGTTGCGATCATCGGGGAGGGTGTCAGTGAGAATGGACGTAGGCATCCATCCATGTTGGCTCTTGGGTGAGTGGTAGGACTTTCTCGCCATCTTCTATGCTGGGCCTTTCTAAGTATTCAATGTAGGCGTCCCTTGCAATGCCGTCGGAGGTAGCCAAGCGGGAAAGGATGTCGGCCTTGGCGTTCTCACTCCGGAGGGATGTAGCTGATGCTGAAATAAGCTAACGGGGAGATCAAGAGCCGAACCTTGCCCAAGTATTGCGTCATAGCAGGGTCCGTGCCTGTACTCTCCGTTGATTTGTCCGGAGACGAGTTGCGAGTCAGTGAAAGCTTTGAGACCCTTATTCTGAACTCCTGGGCTAGCCTTAACCTTGCCAGTAAGGCCTCATACTCTGCTGTTATTGGTAGCTTCGAATAGAAATCACAGGGCGCATTCTGCTCTCTCTCCACCCAGCCCGGCAAGAATGAGGCCGGCACCGCTTCCCTGAGAGTTTGATGTGCCATCACATGGAGGATCCAGGTTTCTCCATCGCCACTTGGCCCGGGCTCATGCTGCTCCACGGAAACCTTCTTGGTCGCCTCATTTGCCCAAGTGCACTCGACCAGGAAGTCGGCCAAGACTTGGGACCTCAGAGCCGATCGTGCTTGGAAAGAGAGATCGAATTCTTCCCAGCTTGATGGCCCACTTGGCGAGTCGGCTTGAAGTGTCTGGATGGGCCAGGATGGCTCGGAGGGGCTGGTCCGTGAGCACCACAATGGGATGGGCTTGAAATATGGGCGAAGACACTGGGCGAAGACGATCAGGGCAAAAATGATTTTTCTGTCCTGGAGTATCTGACCTCCGCATCGTGGAGCACCTTGCTCATGTAATAAACAGGCCTTTGGGTCCCGTCAGCATCGAGATGAACCAAGACTGAGCTAACGGCCTCTGGAGAAGCGGCGAGGTAGAGAAAAAGACTTTCCCCGTCTGTCGGCTTAGACAGGAGCGGCAGAGAAGGCAGACACCTTCAACCCGTCGAAGGCTTTCTGGCAATTGTTCGTCCATTCAAAGCTGTTCACTTTCCGTAGGGCCTTGAAGAAGGGCAAGCACCTCTCGGCCGATTTGAAGAGGAAACGACTTAGAGCCGCCACCCTCCCCGTTAGTCACTGCACTTCCTTCTTGCTGATGGTGGCCTCATGTCGAGGATGGCGCTGATCTTCTTTGGGTTTGCCTTAATCCCTTGCTGAGTCACCATAAAACCAAGGAACTTACCTGCCGTGACCCCGAAGGCACATTTCTTGGGATTCAGCTTGACCTGGAAGTGGCAGAGGTTGCTGAAGGTTTCCTCCAGGTCGGAGACATGATCAGAAGCTCGGACACTTTTGGTCAGCATGTCGTCCACATAAACCTCCATGTTCCGACCCAGCTGATCCTGAAACACCCTGTTCATCAATCTTGATAGGTCGCCCCGACGTTCTTGAGACCGAAAGGCATCACTTTGTAGCAATAAATCCCTTTTTCTGTCACAAAGGATGTGTGCTCTTCGTCGCTGGGGTCCATTCTTATTTGGTTATATCCGGAGAAGGCGTCCATGAAGCTGAGGACTCATGGCCGGAGGTGGAATCAACCAGCTGGTCAATCCTTGGCAGGGGGAAACTATCTTTCGGACATGCCTTGTTGAGGTCGGTGAAGTCGATGCAAATTCTCAGCTCTCGTTTGCCTTTCGCACCATGACCACATTAGCCAGCCAGCTAGGTAATGCGCCTCTCGATGTGGCCGGCACTGAGCAGCTTGTTGACCTCCTCATCGATGGCTTTTTGCCGCTCGGGAGTGAAACTTCTCTTCCTTTGCGGATTGGATGGTGCTTTGGATCGATATTGAGCTTGTGGTGATTACTTCTGGAGGGATGCCGGGCATGTCAGATGCTGACCAAGCGAAAATGTCTGAGTTGGCCCGCAGGAAGGCTAGGAGGCGATCACGATCCTCCGGAGAGAGGAGTCTGCGATGTGCACAGTCTTCGCCAGATCGTCCCCAAGGGGAAAGGTCAGGAGGTGCTCGGCCGGCTCTCCCCCCTGCCAGACTCCCTGGGGTCAGGTGCTTCTGGGACCGGCTCGGCCTCCAAGGGGCTTGACGCTGTGTGATAGCTGGGCAAACTGAGCCGATCTCGCCTCTCATCTCCCCGACTCCTTCACTAGTAGGGAACTGCACCAGCAGGCACCGGGTGGAGATAATCACATCCAATAGATTTAAGCCTGGGCGCCCAAGAATAGCGTTGTATGCCAAGGGGACCCGCACGACCATGAACTTCATGATCACTGTGCTTTGGCGAGGTGGTGCCCGGCTGTTACAGGCAAGGATATCTCACCCTCAACCCTTACCGAATCCCCGGTGAATCCGACCAACGGGGTTGCCACAGGCTAAAGAGAGTCTAGAGATAATCCTATCGAACAAAAGCATCATAAGTAAGGATGTCAGCTGAGCTGCCACTATCAACCAATATCCTTTTTACAGGGTGCTTGGCGATCGTCATAGAGACGACGATGCCTTCATTATTTACATTCTCAAAATTCACCGATCCCCCCTCAAGAACTATATTACCTGGCGCTTCCTCCCCTCTTGGCCGCTTGATGAGGAAGCCGCTCCCCAAGACACCATCCCAACCGTTCGCTCGTAGGGGTGTTGTCGACAGCGGCCTGAGCAGGCGGGGGTCCCATGAGTGCCGGTAGCGGTTGCGCCTTCTGGACGTACTTGCCGAGGTAGCCCCGCTGGATAAGCTCCTCAATGGCATGCTTCAGGCTGAAGCAGCTGTCGGTGTCGTGTCCGTAATCTCGATGGAACCGCAATAACGGCTCTTGTCACGGGGAGGACCTTTCTTCATGGGAGGAGGGCGCTGGAGATAAGGCTCGCCCTCGATCTCCATCAGGATGTGAGATCGAGGGGCAAGAAGAGGCGTGGGCTTGCTCTCATCAGGGACGGGGCTTTGGCGCCTATTGTTGGATCGGCGAGGCGGGTCAGACGCCAGTGGCGAGGGGGCCCGCTCGGCTCGGGGCGAGCAAGTTTGTGGCTGGAGCTCCTTGAGGATTCTCGGTGGGTGAGTCGGCCTCATCCGCACGGATGTACTTCTGGGCCCGAGGAGGAGGTCAGAGTAGAAACTCGGGGGCTTCTTGTCAGAGAGAAGGTGAAGCGGGACGAAGGAGCCCTCGCTTCAGCGCTAGCGTTGCCACTGCATCGTCGAGATGGTAGACTTCGAGGGCGGCAGTCTTTAATCGGGACACAAAGTCTCGCAGCGACTCCCTCCTTTTGGCGCACGGAGAAGAGGCTGTCCGACCCTCGGGATCCGCCGTAGGCATCAAAATGCGCCAGAAAGACCCTCTCCAGCTCTCGAAAGGAGTCGATGCTGTGGGGGGACAGGCGCGAGTGCCAAGCACGAGCAACCTTCCGTAAAGTAGCAGGGAAAGCCTTGCAGAGAAGGGCGTCGAGGCACCCTGGACTTGCATCATAGCCTTGTAACTCTCGAGGTGATCGAGAGGATCCGTCGTACCATCATACGGATCTATCTGGGGGAATCAAAATCTGGAGGGAACGGGCTCCTTCAGTATCCGGCGGGTATAAGGAGGACGGGTGTCATATTCCTCCTCCGGCTGATTGTTGATCTTCCTGGCGAGCTTGTCTATCACCGGTTGTACTCGTCCAGGCGCTCCTCCGCCTGGCGGCTGATTGTCGGGGCCCTCGAGACGGCTCGGAGGATGAAGAAGAGGAAGAAGAAGAAGAAGGAGAAGGACGCGTAACATGGGATTTCCGCTTTGGTTCCTCCTGTCGGTGCGGCTCTGGAGGAAACTTGCTCGGGCCACAATCAGAAGATCGCAGCCGCTTGGGGGGCTCACGGCGAGGCTTCCTTGGAGAAGCCCGGCGACGACCGGCCTCTCGCTAGCCTCCCCTTGCCGATTGTTGACTAGCAGGGGGAGCGGTCTGATGCTGGGTGGCCACGGACTGCTGCTGCTGAAGTCGTGGACCATGGTGGTGAGAGTCTGGACTTGCCGAGTGAGAGTCGCCAGTTGCTCTGCGGCTGGGGCAGCCGCCTCTGGTTGCAGGGAAGTAACGGGAGGATCAGCGATAGGGAGGTTGATCTCCGCTGCCTAGCCGTGGGAAGATGCCCCCAGGGTGACCGACTGAGGCATCCTGAGCTCGTATCATCACCATTGTTGGGAGAAGGAGAGAAAAGAGAAGTATGCTGTAGGGTTCGGGCCTTCTTTGCTTTTCCCCCTACCTGGTGCGCCAATCTGATGATGCCCGATCACTGATTCTGAACGTCGGAAGAAGGAAGTTGCTCAATCCACGAATCCACATCCAATCGAATGGCCTGCAAAAAGTCCCAAGACCGGAGGGGTGCTCCGTGGGGACCCTCCGACGCTCAAGTCAGTAACCAAGGTCACAGCTGAGGAAGAGCTCAGATGAGCTCCTTTTTGAGATAAAAGAGTCCACAGAAAGGGTGGAATCCCTCTCTGGGTATCAGAGTAGCGAGTGTATGAGTTTGCGTACATTGTTTCTGAGTAGACTTACCCTTTTATAGGGGGTTGACACCTGCACAACCACATGGAGTTATGTGAGAAAGGAATGTCCGTGGGATTTGTGAGGGTTGCGTAAATCTGGGCTGGTTGGTGGGTCTGTCCCATCGGAGAGGGGAAAACGGCGGTTGGTGAGTCACGTCCCATCAGTCAGTGGGGCTAGCGGTAGTTAGGTCTGGTCCTATCAATGGAGCGGCCAATGGGCGGCTGAACCTAGCGGTGTTAGACGGCGCGGGTCAGAAAGATGACGGTTTGAGCGGCCAGGACCATCCTGGGACCGGCTCGGGAAGGTCGGGGCCACCCTGGCTCCCTTGGGAACGCCGACCGGGGAAGGTCGGGGCCGACTTGGCCGACTCGAAGATGCCGGGGCCGAGGGGCCGAGCGGGGAAGGTCGGGGCCGACTTGGCCGGCTTGGAGATGCCGGGGCCGAGCGGGGCTGACCAGGGAAGGTCGGGGCCGACTTGGAGATACCGGAACCGAGCGGGGCCGACCAGGAAGGTCGGGGCCGACTTGGCCGACTTGAAGATGCCGGAGTGGGGCCGCTTTAACTTTTAATTTTGTCATAATTGCCCTTGCGGCTATGCTGCCCTCATCAAACCCCAAATCGAATTGTTATAGTTAAACACGGTGTTATATGCAAAATTTTTTGAGTTCGGCCGCTGAAAGAAGAAGTTCGAAATTTTGTGTTAAACTCCCTAACGAAATTAATATTATATTTTCAGATCGTTAGGATTTTCCAACGCCTAAATGCCCTAAGCAATCGGGCTTCGGCTTTCCGGCGACTCGATCCGTCCATCGGGAGCAATAGTTTTCCCTTCCCCTTCTTTCCTACTCTTCTGGCCTGCTGTTCCACCCCTTCTGCCGTTGCCGTCTGCACCACCGCCATCTGGCCAAATCACCCGTTCGAACCCTCCACCGGTTGGGGTGCGTAGGCGAAGACAAAGCGGAGGTAGCGGTGGAATCGAAGGGGGAAAAGAAGGAGAGAGTGCCGGCGAACTGGGGTGGACTGGAGCCTGCTCTCCGTCCTGCTTGCAGGCCCAAGGGATCCCTACGTAAGCTCTCTGTTGCCACGCATAAAATCTAATCCTAATCTATCTGTTTGGTTCTTCTCCTATTGATTTTTTCTCCCTCCTGTATGTGTTTCTTGATGGAAATTGTTGGAAAAATGGTTCCTTTTTGTGTTGAACAGTTCGACTCTTTTTTACTTTTTATTTTATTTATTCTTATCAATCGTTGTCCTTTAAGGTCTTATAATACCCGGAGGAAAAAAAAAAAAAAATTCGTGTACGGGATTTTATAAAAAAAAAATCGTTGTCCTTTAAGGCCTCCCCTTGCTGATTTAAAGGGGTCCGGCACGGCCCCTCCGCCCCCTTCGTGGGAGCTCCCGCTGCGCCGGTAAGTTTCCACCCCCTTCGCCGAGAGAGAGAGAGAGAGAGAGGAGAGGGAGATGGGGGAGTAGACGATCGGCCGTGCCGCTGCCAAGCCACGCCGAGCACGCGATGGTGCTGGGCGGATTGGCGCCGATGGGGCAGACACCGGCTGCTCGAGGTGGCCGAGCAGGGGAGAAAGAGGGCTGCCCTTCGCAGTAGGAGCCGGACCGGCTCCCGCCTTAGTTCGGGCCCGATGGCGTGCCTGCCGGTTCGCCGGGCCGCGGGTCGCGGCCCCATCGGCGCTAGGGCAGCGTCCAGTGGGTCTGGCCGGTCGGAGGAGGCCGGTCGTGCTGCCACCCAAGGGGGGACAGTGACGGACGGGAGGAGAAACAGTAAAGAAAAAGAGAAAAAGAAGAAGAGAAGAAAAAAGAAAAAGATAAGAGAGAAGTGGCCGCCGTCGGTGGCCGGCGTTGAGCCGGTCGCCGGCGGCCAGGCGAACACCGGGAAGGGCCAGCAGCGGCCCTAGGTCGCCGGCCACTCCCCCCTAGTTCGGATGAACCAGGGAAAGATAAAAGAAAGAAAGGGGGGCTGGGCCGCCCAGCCCAGTAAGCCCATTTGGGTCGATTTTTTGGGCCCCAAATCGGGCTGGGCTCAACAAAAGAAAATAGGGTTTTGGATCAATTTTAATCCTAGTTTGTCGAAGAATTTTTATTTTCCTATTCGGGCTGATATATTTGAAGATATTCAAGCCAAAAATTAGGTCCAGGATTAGTCTGGATAGAGTTTAGGAGTGATTTTAGCATCCTAATTTTGAAGATTTAAAATATGAAAAATTATGTTGTAGGTACCCAGCAGTCCCAATAGCTGATTTACACTTTTGGATTAGTGCTACGAGGTAAATAAGCCATTTATCATGATTTCTATGAATTATTAAGACATTTAAATTATGGATTTAAGTGTTGTATGGTTTTACATATTGTATTATTTGAAAAATAAAGAAATGAATTTGATACCACATACATGCAATGATTGTTTTATATGGTTATTTGAAAGTGCTAATTTCTGCAAAATTATTTGGTATCCTTATATGCAAATGATTATTTAATATGGTATTTAAAATTGCTAAAAGTTTTATTAAAGGGTAGATGTGTATTTTGATATATTCAAACCACCGTATATATGAAAGTATGTTGTTATGCTTTTGGCAATAATACATGCTATTTTGCAAACGTGTCATAAAAATGATACTTTGTGCCTATGGTAATATATCCCACCAGAGTCCACTATGACATGACATGATATTTACAGGATTCCGGGACCCATCATTCAAAGAAAGAATATGTGGAGGACACACATTCATGGGATGTGTTTTGACAGGATACAACATGATATGCCATATGACTCTGGTACATCGGGACCCACCTCTACAGGGGAAATATGTGGAGGACACACATTCGTGGGATGTGCTGTGATAGGATACGGCATGATATGCTACTTGACTCCGGCACCCACCTCCACATGGGTATATGTGGAGAACACATTCCTAGGGTGTGCTATGATAGGATATTACATGTAACATGACATTGGTTTCTGGACCCTGCCTTCTAAGGGATGTTTATGGAGGTTACACCTTTGAGTTGTTTTATTTATGTGAACGTAGTGTATAATGGGGGACATTGGTATAAAATAGATTTTTTTATGGTGATTACAGTGGTACAGTGATTTTGATTGAAATGCTATATGACATTTACTTCCAAAATATTTTTAAGCATATGACATGCTTGTTTTGATAACATAGTAAAATATATTTGGAAGCTTGGCATATATTTGAAAGCATATTTTTGCAACAAGGTATGAAAGTGATATTTTCTTAATATACTATTATGTGTCATCATAGTCCACTATGATATGATTTGCTATGACTCCGAGACCCACCTCCACAGGGTGAATATGTGGAGGACACATGTTCGTCGGATGTGTTGTGACAAGATACGATATGATATGTTATATATGATTCCGGGACCCTTCCTCCATAAGAAATGCATAAGGAGGATGCACCGTTGTGGTGTTCTGTTTAAGTGGACATGAGACATTGATATAAAATGAAATTTACATGTTATTTACACTGGTACAGTAGATTGAATTTGAAATTGTATTTTGAAATGCTACATGACATTTGCTTCCAAAATTATTTTGAGAATATGATATGCATGATTTGGTAACATGACAAAATGTATTTGAAATATGGAAGCTTCACAAATATTTTTACATATGAAAATCTGATTTGCTAAAAGCTTGAAGTGGCTATATTATATTACAGTAGGTTTACTTACTGAGTGTGAGCTTATTTAAATCTCACAATGTTTTTCAGAGCTACTTAATTGATGAAGGAGAAACATGGGGGTAGTTGGAGCTTTCATCAAGTAATAGAGATCAGAAATTTTGTTGTAGCTCCAAACCTTGATTTTATGCATGCTGGCATATAGTCCATACCTTATTTAATATGGCTTGTACTAAGAATATTTTGGATGGATATATAGTTATTATACCTCCTTGTATTAATTGATATTGATGACGCCCAATCATTGATCCTGAACATCAGGGACGGACTGATTCTCGAACCTTCGCTTCACCAGATTGCCTGCAAAGAAGTTCCAGGACCGAAGAGGATTCTCCGGTGGGACCCTTCGACGCCCAAGTTAGCAATTGAGGTCACAGCAGAAGAGGAGCTCAAATGAGCTCTTTTTAGATGAAAAGGTGCTCCGGGGAGGAGGGATTCCTCTCTGCGCCTTAGGATAGCGATTTTTTCGGGGTTATCGCACATACCTGTTTATTGAGTGGATTCACCTTTTTATAGGAGTTGACCCTGGCATGATCACGTGGGATTCCGTGAGGAAGGAATGTCCGCGGAGTTCTTGGGAGTTGCATGAATTTGAGCTGGTTGGTGGGTCCTGTCTCATCGGAAAGGAAGAAAACGGCGGTTGGTGGGCTAAGTCCCATCAGCCGGCGGAGCTATTGGGTAGTTTTGGGTCCAGTCCATCAGCAGCGTGGCCAGTGGGTAGTTGGATCTGGCGTTGTCAGACGGTGCGGGTCAGAGAGGTAGCGTCCCGAGCTACCAGGGCCGTGTTGGGGCAGATTTGGAGGAAACCGGGAAGTCTCGACTCTCCCGGGGAAGCCGAGGCTTATCTGGGTCGGCCAGGGGCGGCCGGGGCCAACCTCACCGACTAGGACGTGCCGAGGCGGGGCCGACCAGGAATGGTCGGGGCTGACCCGGCGGTCATGGAGATGCCGAGGACGAGAAGGGCCGACCAGGAATGGTCGGGGCCGACTCGGCGGACTTGGAGATGCCGGGGCCGAGAAGGGCCGACCAGGAATGGTCGGGACCGACTCGACGGACTTGGAGGTGTCGGGGACGAGAATGGCCGACCAGGAATGGTCGGGGCCGAGGGGCCGAGAAGAGACCGACCAGGAATGGTCGGGGCCGACTCGGCGATCTTGGAGACGCCGGGGCCGAGAAGGGCCGACCAGGAATGGTCGGGGCCGACTCGGCGGGCTTGGAGATGCCGGGGCCGAGAAGGGCCGACCAGGAATGGTCGGGGCCGATGGAGGTCGGGGCCGAGAAGGGCCGACCTCGGGGGAGCGATCTTGGAGACGCCGGGGCCGAGAAGGGCCGAAGGGCCCAGGAAAGGTCGGGGCCGAGAAGGGCCGATCAGGAATGGTCGGGGCCGACTCGGCGGGCTTGGAGATGCCGGGGCCGAGAAGGGCCGACCAGGAATGGTCGGGGCCGACTCGGGCTTGGAGATGCCGGGGCCGAGAAGGGCCGACCAGGAATGGTCGGGGCTGACTCGAAGGCCGACCTGCCGGGAGCTGAGAAGGGCCGACCAGGAATGGGGCCGACTCGGCGAGCTTGGAGATGCCGGGGCCGAGAAGGGCCGACCAGGAATGGTCGGGGCCGACTCCGCCGAGAAGGGCCGACCAGGAATGGTCGGGGCCGACTCGGCGATCTTGGAGATGCCGGGGCCGAGAAGGGCCGACCAGGAATGGTCGGGCCGACTCGGCGGGCTTGGAGACGGGGCCGAGAAGGGCCGACCTGGAATGGTCGGGGCCGACTCGCGATTGGAGATGCCGGGCCGAGAAGGGCCGACCAGGAATGGTCGGGCCGACTCGGCGGACTTGGAGGTAGGGGTCACCAATGTTTTGATTTTGTCAAATTACCCTTGTGGCTACATTAGCCACATCAGATGCCCCCGCCCCTGAGCGCTAAGGACCACGCGTCTGCAATCCTTTGGGCGAAAGGGGCGCGAAAATTCAAAAAGAATGATTGCCTCCTTTAGTGCGCTTTAAATGGGTTGATGTGCTGGCGCTTTGTTTCGAGGCAGTGTCGCTTCGAAGATCTCCCGTAATCATGCGTTAGGTGGTGATGACGTTGGCGCCGACGCTCCGGAGAAGGAGCTCATTGGGTGATGGGAAAAAGGCAAGGACATCATTACCGCTCTGTTTTCTATGGCCCGATTGGCCGGGGATCACGTCTTCTGGAGCAGATCGAGGCGGCACGCCTCGGGCGCAGGCGAGATTTTCGGCTGGCAGCCTGCAACGCAATGGACGCGCGCTAGATGGCGGGATCTGGGGCGGCGTTAGCTGGAGACGGGGGCTATAAAAACCTCCCAAGGGCCTGTAAAAACTTTTACGCTGCCATTGCTTTCTTCTTTCTTCTTCCCTGAGTTCTTCTGCGACCTGAGTCTTTCCAACTCCCAGGTTAGTTTCATCCCTTTTTTACCTATGGACCGCCGTGCCATTAGGGAGGGCAAGAGACCCGTAGAAGAGTCTTCCCAATCTAGTAGTGAAGACCAGGCCCCTGTAGCTAAAAGTCGAATGCCTCAGTCGGTGGGCGGTGTTGTCATCCGTGGTCAATCGGGGGCGGTAGGACCTCCGACCACCTCCGGTCCTCCTATTAGGGCAGTCCCCTTGTCTCTCGCCGTCCGGCGCTTCCTCCGGCGGTGAGTTCTGATCCAGCGGGTCCAGCTGGGGTGGCTTCCACCATGACCTCTAAGGACGTAGAGGCCGTTAGAGCTAAATACCATGTCCCTGACTTCATTGGCCTGTCCGCGCCGGGGCCCGAAGATAGGGTGACCTCTGACCATCCAGGCCGGGTCGCTCTGTACGAGGAGTTCTTCGGTGCGGGCTGCGCCTTCCTTTCCATCCTTTTTTCCTTAATCTCTTAGATAGGTATAGGTTAGTGCCGGCACAGTTGACTCCGAACTCGATTCGGATCATCTGCGCCTTTGTAATCCTTTGCCATTTCGAGGGGGCCCGCCCAGGGCTATCTCTGTTCCGAGCTTTCTATAAGCTCCGCCGCCAAGGTGAGGGTGCCTGGTGGGCATTTACCGCCAGGCCGGGTAGAGCCTTCCCCTTGGGCCTCCGTCCAAAATTAGGGGGTGAAAACCTAGATTTCTCTTTGCCCACGTCGAGGGGGTCAGGGCCGCTTGGAGGGAGCCCGATACTAGCTCCAACGAAGATTCCACCGTAGGGGATAGGGATAAGGAATTATTCACCCAACTGTCCAACTGTCAAATCCCCGGTTACAAGGAACTCCTGTCCGAGGAGAACCTGGTAGAAGCCGAGTTAGCCCCGGCGACCGGTGAGCTTGGCGCCTGAATTTTCTGTCCGTCCTTCGATTTACTGTACGCCGTTACTGATGCTCGTTATTCTTCTTTGTGCAGCGATGAGGGTTTCCGCAGCGACTTTGAGGCCGTTTTGAGGCAGAAAAGGCGGCGACCGGAGAGTCGTCCAGGCCGGCGAAGAAACCCGGGGAAGGGAGCCGGCAAGGCCGGCCGCAGCCCCCACAGCCCCGACGCCGCGGGGGAGCCGGCTGAGAAGAAGCCGGTTGTAGGAGCGGCCCGGAAGCCAGCGAGGGCCGAAATCGAAGAAGGGGAGATCCCGGCCACCACCGAGACGATGGTGGTGGTTTTGGATGGAGAGGAGGAAGCTCCCGCCGCCGCCGATGTGCCCGAGGCGGGCGGGTTACTGTTGCTGTTGGCCCTCCGGCGCTGCGAGCCGGAGAGAGAAGGTGCTCCCCCAACCGCCAGCGAGGGGGAGCGGGTCGCCAGGGAGGCCCGGAACGGGGCGGAGGCGACCGAGAAGCAAAGGGGTGAGTCGGGGAGCTCATCCCGCCAATCGGCCGGCGCCCGGCCCGCCCCCAAGCCGAAGGCCCGCAGGTGGGGCAGACGAGGCTGGTTCCCCCATCAGCACAATGGCGGACACCGTGCAGGCCTTCCGCCTCCTGTCAGGGGTCCGAACTGCCGAGCTTGAAGAGGAGACGCGGGGATGAGTCACTCCGCACTCCTGGACATGGTCATGGTCTCTGTTGTCCAGGTAGATTTTGAACACTTCTCATTTTCCCATATTTCTTCTTCTTCTCGTAGCTGACACGCTTCCTCTGCTACAGTTGGTCAATGGAGCATTGGGCCTTCGCGAGGCGCTGGCCCATTCTTCCACCGCAATAACCAAGGCCCTGGCGCGGGCCGATAGATATAAGGAGAGCATGGCGCAGGCTGAAAGCCTTGCTCGCCTTCATCAGGAAACCTCGGCCCGCGAGGAGAGCTGGGCCGGTCGCCTGAGGGAGATGGAGAGCTGGGCCGAAGCCGAGAGCGGCCGGGCCTCCGCGGCCGAGGCCAAAATGGAGTTGGCCTCAGAGAGATTGAAGGCCGCCGCGGCAGAACGAGGAGTTGACTCGGCGGCTTCAACGCGCTGAGGAGGAGACTCGGATTGCGGCAGAGAGCGGCCGCCGCGGAGAAGGCGGCAGCGGAGGCGGCTCGGAGAAGGTTGGGGCGGTGGCCTGTGCTGACGAGGCCAGCGCCCGCGCCGAAGAGGCCGAGAGCAAGGCCTGGGAGGCCGAGGCCAAGCGCAGCGGGCCGAAGCCGAGGCGGGCCGTCTCCAATTATAAGGCCTCGCCGGAGTTCAAGCAAGAAGTCGTCGAGGCCAGCCTCGATGCTTATATTCAGGGCTTCGAGATGTGCAAGGTCAGAGTATCCGCGGCCCTCAAGATCGATATCGCTGAACTTGAAGACGTCCGACCTGGGGATTCTGACGAGGAGCCCGCGGAGAAAAAGGACAAAGAGAAGCCCGGCCCCGGCGAGCCTTGAGTTATTTTTCTTTACTTTATGTGTAACCGGCCTCAGGCCCAACTTTGTACCTTTCTTCAATAGTTAATGAAAAAGACTTTTCCTCCCAACTTCTTTGTGTTTTGATCCATCCGGTCTTTCTTCTTCTGAGGAAAACGCCTTACTGTGCTTTACTTCTTGTGGCCAAATCGTATATGCTGACGGTGTCGAACCGAATATAGTATCTTCTGAGATGTTCGCGACTCCGGACTTAGCCAATATTTGAATGCGTCTCTAGGATGTAGGCCGCCATATGAACAGTCAATTAAGATGTTTCGCACTGTCGCAGGCTGTTTGCAAGAAGGCTTGCTTACGTATGAATCCCCAAAGGCTTGGAAAGATCTCGGGCGACTCGACGCCAAGCCTAACTTTGGAGGCGTCCGGATTGACCAGAGATGGTTGAGGCTGATTCTGCCGTCGTGATGAGGGACTCGGCGGGTATGGGGCTGTTAGGGTCTTAACCGGCTCGGGGGCACCGCCGTGCCGGGGCCGAGTGGTGTCCCGTTAGCCGCGATGCCGGCGGCTCCTTTTGAACCGCTTCAGGGGTTTGTGTGCCGCCTGAAGGGCGACTCGACCGGGTACGGAGCTGCTAGGGTCTTAACCGACTCGGGGGCACCGCCGTGCCGGGGCCGAGTGGTGTCCCGTTAGCCGCGATGCCGGCGAGCTCCTTTTGAACCGCTTCAGGGGTTTGTGTGCCGCCTGAAGGGCGACTCGACCGGGTACGGAGCTGCTAGGGTCTTAACCGACTCGGGGGCACCGCCGTGCCGGGGCCGAGTGGTGTCCCGTTAGCCGCGATGCCGTGAGCTCCTTTTGAACCAAGGGGTTTGTGTGCCGCCTGAAGGGCGACTCGACCGGGTACGGAGCTGCTAGGGTCTTAACCGACTCGGGGGCACCGCCGTGCCGGGGCCGAGTGGTGTCCCGTTAGCCGCGATGCCGGCGAGCTCCTTTTGAACCGCTTCAGGGGTTTGTGTGCCGCCTGAAGGGCGACTCGACGGGTACGGAGCTGCTAGGGTCTTAACCGACTCGGGGGCACCGCCGTGCCGGGGCCGAGTGGTGTCCCGTTAGCCGCGATGCCGGTGAGCTCCTTTTGAACCGCTTCAGGGGTTTGTGTGCCGCCTGAAGGGCGACTCGACGGGTACGGAGCTGCTAGGGTCTTAACCGACTCGGGGGCACCGCCGTGCCGGGGCCGAGTGGTGTCCCGTTAGCCGCGATGCCGAGCTCCTTTTGAACCGCTTCAGGGGTTTGTGTGCCGCCTGAAGGGCGACTCGACCGGGTACGGAGCTTAGGGTCTTAACCGACTCGGGGGCACCGCCGTGCCGGGCCGAGTGGTGTCCCGTTAGCCGCGATGCCGGTGAGCTCCTTTTGAACCCTTCAGGGGTTGTGTGCCGCCTGAAGGGCGACTCGACGGGTACGGAGCTTAGGGTCTTAACCGACTCGGGGGCACCGCCGTGCCGGGGCCGAGTGGTGTCCCGTTAGCCGCGATGCCGGTGAGCTCCTTTTGAACCGAGGGGTTTGTGTGCCGCCGGCGACTCCGGGTACGGAGCTTAGGGTCTTAACCGACTCGGGGGCACCGCCGTGCCGGGGCCGAGTGGTGTCCCGTTAGCCGCGATGCCGGTGAGCTCCTTTTGAACCGGGGGTTTGTGTTACTCGGGTACGGAGTAGGGTCTTAACCGACTCGGGGGCACCAGGGCCGAGTGGTGTCCCGTTAGCCGCGATGAGCTCCTTTTGAACCGGGGGTTTGTGTGCCGCCGGCGACTGTACGGAGCTTAGGGTCTTAACCGACTCGGGGGCAGGCCGAGTGGTGTCCCGCCGCGATGCCGGGAGCTCCTTTTGAACCGAGGGGTTTGTGTGCCGCCAAGGGCGACGACCGGGTACGGAGCTTAGGGTCTTAACCGACTCGGGGGCACCGCCGTGCCGGGGCCGAGTGGTGTCCCGTTAGCCGCGATGCCGGCGAGCTCCTTTTGAGAGACTTGGTCCTTGGAGGCAAGGGAGAGTAGGCTGTGCGTCAGAAGGGACCCCTTTATTGCTTATGCCCTAGGGGAATACATCATTGATAATATTGGCGGAGGTTATCCGCATTCCAGGTACGTGGAATGGGTTTCCGTCGAGCTCTTCTAGTTTGTATGCCCCCCGGTGGAGTGCCTCGGCGATGCGATAAGGACCCTCCCAGTTGGGGGATAGCTTGCCCCCCTCTGTAGGCTTTGAAACCTCAGCCTTTCTCAAAACCAAGTCTCCGCGGCGAAAAACCTTGGGACGAACTCGAGCATTGTAGTACTTGGCCGCTCGCTGACGAAAGGTCGCCATGCGCAGCCTCGCCCGATCATGCGCCTCGTCGATGAAGTCCAGGTTAGCCCGAATCAGCGCGGAGTTGTTTTCCTCACTGAAGGACTCCACACGTGGACTGGGCAATCCGATCTCGACGGGGATGACGGCTCGGATCCGAAGGCGAGACTGAAAGGAGTCTCGCCCGTCGGGGCTCTGGGGGTCGTGTGGTAGGCCCATATCACACTGGGGAGCTCCTCCACCCACGACCTTTGGACCCGTCTAACCGGGTTCTGAGTCCTCTGAGGATGGTGCGGTTCATGACCTCAGCCTCCCCGTTGGTTTGGGGGTGGCCGACAGAGGTGAATCGGTGATGAATGCCTAGCTCTCACAGAAACTTTGAATGCTTCGTTGTTGAATTGGCGGCCGTTGTCCGTGACGAGGGTGTGAGGCAGGCCAAAACGGCATATGATCGACTTCCAGAAGAAAGCTTTGACTTTGCTTTCAGTGATCTTGGCCAACGCCTCGACCTCGACCCATTTGGTGAAGTAGTCGATGGCGACTAGCAAGAATCTCCGTTGCCCTGAAGCTGGGGGGAATGGCCCGAGGATGTCCATTCCCCACTGGCGAAGGGCCATGGAGCCGAGAGCGGGCTCAGCGGGGTAGACGGTTGATGTTGGATGTGTGCGTGGCGCTGGCAACCATCGCACTTCTGAACTAATTTGGCCGCGTCCTCCCTCATAGTGAGCCAGAAGTATCCCTGACGGAGGGCCTTTTGGGCTAAGGATCTGCCCCCCAGATGATTTCCACAGATGCCCTCGTGGATTTCTCTGAGGATGTAGTCGGCGTCGGCGGGTCCTACACACTTGAGCAGGGGTAGGAGAATGACCTTCTGTATAGACGCCCGTCGAGGAGGATGAATTTGGAGGCCTCCACTTGAGCAAGCCTGGCTTCGTTGCGGTCATCAGGGAGGTGCCGTCAGTGAGATAGCGGACGTAGGCGTCCATCCATGTGGGCTCTTGGGTGAGCGGGAGGACTTCCTCGCTATCCTCTATACTGGGCCTTTCTAAATATTCAATGTAAGCATCCCTTGCCATGCCGTCGGCAGAGGTAGCCAGACGAGAAAGGATGTCGGCCTTGGCATTTTCACTCCGGGAATGTAACTGATACTGAAGTAAGCAGAGGAGGTCAAGAGCCGAACCTTGCCCAAGTATTGAGTCATAACGGGGTCACGCGCCTCGTACTCTCCATTGATTTGCCCGGAGACGAGTTGCGAGTCCGTGAAAGCTCTGAGACGCCTTATTCCAAACTCCTGGGCTAGCCTTAACCCGGCCAGCAGGGCTTCGTACTCAGCTTGATTGTTGGTGGCTTCGAATAGAAACCGCACTGTCCTCTCTCCTGGCCCGGCAAGAATGAGGCCGGCCGCTTCCTTGAGTTTGATGCGCCGTCCACATGAAGGATCCAAGTTTCTCCATCCCTCTGGCTCGGGCTCGCACTGTTCCTTGGAACCTCTTCAGTCATCTCCTCGCCCAAGTGCACTCAACCAGGAAGTCGGCCAAAACTTGGGACTTCAGAGCCGGTCGAGCCTGGAAAGAGAGGTCGAACTCTCCCAGCTTGATGGCCCACTTGGCGAGTCGGCCTGAGTATCCGGACGAGCCAGGATGGCTCGAGGGGTTGATCCGTGAGCACCACGATAGGATGGGCTTGAAAATACGGGCGGAGACGCCAGAGACTATCAGGGCGAAATAACTTTCTCTGTTTTGGAGTACCTGACTTCTGCGTCATGGAGGACCTTGCTCACATAGTAGACAGGCCTTTGGGTTCCGTCAGCGTCGAGACGCACCAGGACTGAGCTAACGGCTTCCGAAGAAGCGGCTAAGTAGAAAAAGACTTTCCCGTCTCTTGGCTTGGATAGGAGCGGTGGGGAGGACAGGAACGCCTTCAACCCGTCGAAGGCTTCTGGCAGTCGTCGTCCACTCGAAGCTATTCATCTTCCGCAGGGCCTTGAAGAAAGGCAAGCATCTCTCGGCCGATTTGGAGAGGAAACGACTTAGAGCCGCTATCCTCCCGTTAATCGTTGCACTTCCTTCTTGCTGGACGGTGGCCTCATGTCGAGTATGGCGCTGATCTTCTCTGGGTTCGCCTCGATCCCCGCTGGGTCACCATGAAGCCCAGGAACTTGCCTGCCGTGACCCCAAAAGCACACTTCTTGGGGTTCAGCTTGACTTGGAAGCGACGGAGGTTGTTGAAGGTTTCCTCTAGGTCGGAGACGTGATCGGAGGCGCGGGTGCTCTTTGTCAGCATGTCGTCTACATAGACTTCCATGTTCCGGCCTAGCTGGTCCTGGAACACTCTGTTCATCAACCTTTGGTAGGTTGCCCCCGCATTCTTGAGGCCAAAAGGCATCACTTGTAGCAATAAATGCCTTTCTCTGTCACAAAGGAGGTGTGCTCTTCGTCTGGGGTCCATCCTTATCTGATTATATCCTGAGAAGGCGTCCATGAAGCTGAGGAGTTCGTGCCCGGAGGTGGAATCCACCAGCTGATCAATTCTTGGCAGGGAAAGCTGTCTTTTGGACACGCCTTGTTGAGGTCGGTGAAGTCTATGCAAATCCTCCAGCTCCCATTTGCCTTACGCACCATGACCACATTGGCCAGCCAGCTGGGTAGTGTGCCTCCCGGATGTGGCCGGCACTGAGTAGCTTGTTGACTTCCTCGTCAATAGCCTTTTGTCGTCAGGAGCAAAGCTTCTCTTCTTTTGGCGGATTGGACGGTGCGCGGGTCAATGTTGAGCTTGTGGGTGATCACTTCCGGAGGGATGCCGGGCATATCAGACGCTGACCAGGCGAAAACGTCCGAGTTAGCCCGCAAAAGAGCTCCCGGTCTCTGGGGGAAGGAGTCCGCCGACACGGACGGTTCTTGCCGGGTCATCTCCAAGAGGGAAGGTTAGGAGGTGCTCAGCTGGCTCTCCTCCCTTGCTAGAGTCTCTAGGGTCGGATGCTTCAAAGTTGGTTCAGCTTCCAGAGGACTTGATGCCGCGTGATAACAGGGCAGGACCGGGCTGTCTCACCGCGCATCTCTCCAACTCCTCACTAGTGGGGAACTGCACCAGTAGACGCCGGGTGGAGATAACTGCGTCCAAAAGGTTCAAACCTGGACGCCCGAGAATGGCATTGTACGCCAAGGGACCCTCACGACCAGGAATTTCATGATCACTGTGCTTTGGCATGGCGGGTTCCGGCTGTCACAGGCAAAGGTATTTCACCTTCAACCCTTACGGAGTCCCAGTGAATCCGACCAAAGGGGTCGCCACAGGCTGAAGGGAGTCCAAAGATAATCCCATCCGAACAAAAGCGTCGTAAGTAAGGATGTCAGCTGAGCTGCCACTATCAACTAATATCCTTTTTACAGGGTGCTTGGCGATCGTCATAGAGACGACGACGCCTTCATTGTTTACATTTTCATACAGCAGATCCCCCCAGGAATTACATTATTCGGCGCCTCCTCCCCCTCGGCCGCTTAGATGCAGAGGCTGACCCCAGGACACCATCCGACCGTCCGCTCGTGGGGGTTGTCGACCGGGGCTTGAACAGGCGGAGGCCCCATGAGGGCCGGCAGCGGCTGCTGGCCTTCTGACATACTTGCCGAGGTAGCCCCGCTGAATGAGCTCCTCGATGGCCCGCTTCAAGCTGTAGCAGCTGTCGGTGTCATGGCCATAGTCCCGGTGGAATCGGCAGTAGCGGCTTTGTCGCGGGAGGACCTTTCTTCATGGGAGGAGGGCGCTGGAGGTAAGGCTCGCCCTCGATCTCCATCAGGATGTGGGATCGAGGGGCAAGAAGAGGTGTGAGCTGCTCTCGTCGGGGACAGGGCTTCTACGCCTGTTGTCGGATCGGCGAGGCGGGTCAGCTCGCCGGTGTCGAGGGGGTCCGCTTGGCTCAGGGCGAGCGGGCTTGTGGCTGGAGCTCCTTGAAGATCTCGGCGGGTGAAGTCGGCTTCATCCGCACGGATGTACTTTTGAGCCCGGAGGAGGAGGTCGGAATAAGAGCCGGGGGCTTCTTATCCAAGGAGAAGGTGAAGCGGGATGGGAGGAGTCCCCGCTTCAACGCCAGGTTGCCACCGCATCATCGAGATGGTAGACCTCGAGGGCGGCGGCCTTGAACCGGGACACAAAGTCCCGCAGCGACTCTCCTCCTTCTGGCGACGGAGAAGAGGCTGTCCGCCACCCTTGGGATTCGCGGCAGGCATCGAAATGTGCCAGAAAGGCCTTCTCCAGCTCTCGGAAGGAGTCGATGCTGTGAGGGGACAGGCGAGTGCCACGCACGGCGGCCTTCCGCAGAGTGGCGGGAAAGGCCTTGCAGAGAAGGGCGTCTGAAGCGCCTGGACTTGCATCATTGCTCTCGAGATGGTCGAGAGGATCTGTCGTACCATCGTACGGGTCCACCTGGGGGAAGCGAACCTGGAGGGGACAGGCTCCTCCAATATCCGGCGGGTGTAAGGAGGACGGGTGTCGAACTCTTCCTCCGGCTGATGATTGATTTTTCTGGCGAGCTCGTCCAGCGCCGGTTGTACTCCTCCAGGCGTTCCTCCGCCTGGCGGCTGATTGTCGGGGCCCTCCGAGATGGCTCGGAGGAAGAAGAAGAAGAAGAAGAAGAGAGGAGACGGAAGTCGGGACTTCCGCCTTGGCTCCTCTGATGACGTGAGGAATTTTGCTGGGGCCACGATCAGGGGACCGTGGCCGCTTGGAGGGCTCGCGGGAGGCTTCCTTGGGGAAACGACGACCGGCCGGCGGCCTCCCGCCGAGGAGAACCTCCCCTCGCCGACTGCTGACTGGCGGGGGGAGCGGTCTGGTGCTGGGTGGCCACGGACTGCTGCTGCTGGAGCCCGTGGACCAGTGAGTTCGGTGGGGACAACTGGAGGATCGGCAGCAGGGGGATTGGCCTCCTGCTGCCTAACTGGCGGGGGAAGCCCCGCTGGACAGCTGACGGAAGCGTCCTGAGCTCGTGTCACCACCATGGCTTCAAAGAGAAGAGAGGGGAGAGAGTTTGGCCAGATGTAGCACAGGGAAGGAGATACTTGCTTTCTTTTCCCCCTTCCTGGCGCGCCAATCTGATGACGCCCAATCACTGATCCTGAACGTCGGGAACGGAGATTCTCTTCTTCACCAGGTTGCCTGCAAAGAAGTCCCAGGACCGGAGAGGATTCTCCGGTGGGACCCTCCGACGCCCAAGTTAGCAATTGAGGTCACAGCAGAAGAGGAGCTCGAATGAGCTCTTTTTAGATGAAAAGGTGCTCCGGAGGAGGGATTCCTCTCTGGGTTAGGATAGCGATTTTGGGGTTATCGCACATACCTGTTTATTGAGTGGATTCACCTTTTTATAGGGGTTGACCCTGGCATGATCACGTGGGATTCCGTGAGGAAGGAATGTCCGCGGAGTTCTTGGGAGTTGCGTGAATCTGGCTGGTTGGTGGGTCCTGTCTCATCGGAAAGGGAGAAAACGGCGGTTGGTGGGCTAAGTCCCATCAGCCAGCGGGGCTATTGGGTAGTTGGGTCCAGTCCCATCAGCAGCGTGGCCAGTGGGTAGTTGGATCTGGCGTTGTCAGGCGGCGCGGGTCAGAGAGGTAGCGTCCCGAGCTACCAGGGCCGTGTTGGGGCAGATTTGGAGGAAACCGGAAGTCTCGACTCTCCCGGGGAGCCGAGGCTTATCTGGGTCGGCCAGGGGTGGCCGGGGCCAACCTCGCCGACTAGGACGTGCCGGGGCGGGGCCGACCAGGAATGGGGGGCTGACCCGGCGGTCATGGAGATGCCCGGGCCGACTCGGCGGACTTGGAGATGCCGGGGCCGAGAAGGGCCGACCAGGAATGGTCGGGACCGACTCGGCGGACTTGGAGGTGCCGGGGCCGAGAAGGGCCGACCAGGATGGTCGGGCCGACTCGGCGGACTTGGAGGTGCCGGGGCCGAGAAGGGCCGACCAGGAATGTCGGGGCCGACTCGGCGGCTTGGAGACGCCGGGGCCGAGAAGGGCCGACCAGGAATGGTCGGGGCCGACTCGGCGGGCTTGGAGATGCCGGGGCCGAGAAGGCCGACCAGGAATGGTCGGGGCCGACTTGCGGGCTTGGAGGTGCCGGGCCGAGAAGGGCCGACCAGGAATGGTCAGGGCCGACTCGGCGGGCTTGGAGATGCCGGGGCCGAGAAGGGCGACCAGGAATGGTCGGGGCCGACTCGGCGATCTTGGAGACGCTGGGGCCGAGAAGGGCCGACCAGGAATGGTCGGGGCCGACTCGGCGGGCTTGGAGACGCCGGGGCCGAGAAGGGCCGACCTGGAATGGTCGGGGCCGACTCGGCGAGCTTGAAGGTACCGGAGCGCACCAATATTTTGATTTTGTCGAAATTACCCTTGTGGCTACATTAGCCACATCAGATATGTTACATGAAGCTTTGCATGCTTAGCATGCGGCGGATTGCCACCCCTGAATCCACCATCGGGTCCGGGGCGTGACAGGTCTACTAATCTCGAATTCATACCGACAGATTTTTCCCCTCTACTTCCAATGCTGGATATAGAGTTTAGACTTTTCCGAATTGAAAATTCTTATTTTGGCTGCAAATACAGGCATAATTTTGTTAACAGGCGGTCTTCTTGAAGTTCGAGTGATTGATTGATATGAACCTTTTGAAGTCGTTTTGGGTTCTAGAGGTCTCGGGGTGTTATGTGAATCATCCATGTATTTGAGACTTGATGGAAAATGTTTCAAGACAACAATAAAACCTGTAATATTGCCATAATTTTTCATATGTTAGATGTTAAAGCACATAAAACGTGCATGCCGTGGATGAGCGTGATAAGTCTATGAATGGTAGACCTGAGGTGAACTGCATGAAGGATGAGTAGATTGAAGGGAACACTAGAGTAACATCTATTTAGATTTCAGCTCTCTGGTTAATTGGTGGAGATGGTATGGTCATGTGCAGAAGCGCTAGAAAAAGGCCTAGCCAGAAGGAGAGCTGGGTAAGTGACTGAAGTGTTTATGAGCAAGGGGAAGATGGATGTTAGAGAAAAGATGCTGAAAACGAGAATGGAAGTGACAATAGTTAGAACTCTTAGTAGGAATAAGATTTTTTTTTTTTTTTTTTTTTTGAGAAAAAGAGAAGGAATAGATGACTTAAATAAGAGAAGTCTTGTTGGTCATGTTTGCCTTTCATAATTTATTAATCTAGTGTCCAAGAAATAGATGACTCTTCATTATTACTCAAATCAGTTGAACAATTACTCTACCAAGATAACAGGTAGTCATAAAGCTGATGATATGATAGGTGATTAAATAATCTTATGGAAGAGATCATGGAGCCCATGACTTATGTTCCTTGGAGTATACAACCCAAGTTGTCCTAGTCAAATGAAGGGTTGTACATTTTAACTAACCGTGAAGGTTTTTTCCACTATCCTTGTGATGCTCTGATGGAATTTGTGAATTTTTGTAGGATAATGTTTTTTCTAATGACTTCTCTCTTAATTATAAAAAAACCAATGAACAAGCCCTGCTACAGAACTTGGTGGAAGGTTATATCAGGCATTGCAAATTTTGTAAAGTTTTGACTTGGATGTATTCACATAGTTATCATTATAATTATTCTAAATCTTGACCTTGAGATAGCACTGTGGTTGTTCATATCAGTTTGGTGGCAGGGCAGCTGAAAAATTTATGACATGAAACATATATATGTTATGACTGATGATTTTTATAGAGATAATTGCCTTCAATTATTTGAGCTCCTTTCCAGTTTAACTTTTTTTCCTGTTTCCATGTTACAGGCTATACATTACAGTGTAGATATTGTTGAAAAGTTTGTCAGTCACTCAGACCGAGCTTCTTTGGAGGCATGGAGCCAAAACCGAGAGATCCTGATGACTTCCTTGAATCTTCAGTGCTTCTGGACGAAGCACAGTATGAAGAAGGCTTTAAAGATGGGTATAATGATGGCTTGGTCTCCGGGAAGGAGGAAGGAAGAGAAGTGGGCTTACGGCTAGGCTTCCAAGTTGGGGAGGAGCTGGGCTTCTATCGAGGCTGTGTTGATGTGTGGAACTCCGTGATGCAGGTTGACCCAGGGGCATTCCCATCTCGTCTTCAAAAGAGCATTGAGCAATTGATGGAGCTCGTGGACAAGTATCCACTCTCAGAGCCAGAAAATGAGCAGGTTCAAGAAATGATGGGTGCCATCAGGCTAAAGTTTAGGGTTATTTCAGCGAATTTACGGGTGAGGTTGGAGTATGAAGGCTATCCAAAATCATCAAAAAAGGATGTGGAGGATATTTAATTTCAAAGGAATTGCTTCATATTATATCATCTTAATTAGTGAACTTGGTTTCTTGGGTCATTTTAAAAACTGGGGGCTCTATTTATAGCTATAATTCATTAATAAGAAGGCTCGCTTGTTTTCACAGTTGTTTCATTTAGTAGTTGTAGTTAAATAATTATTAAACAAAATTTTTGTGGTGTATAATTTGATGGATCTGTTAATGTATCTCTATGTCTTTGTAACTTACATGGGAGAATTGGGCAGTTGCATTCTTGGTTACGGAGTAAAATCAGTGGTGAGGTTTGGAAAATTAATCTGTTGTCACACCATAAAGTTTTGAGTAGAAATTTGTTTCTTTTCTTATTCATTGAAGTAGAAATTTGTTGTCACACCATAAATTTTAATGGAATTTTTTACTATTATGTTGTGTTGTTTGAGAATGGAGATACATGCTTCAATAGTGAGACAAGTTATTAATGCATGATGTTTCACTGGCCTGCGACATGCTTCTTATTGCTTTTTTTTTTTTTTTTTTGACCATGTAACTACCTAAAAGTATTAGCCAAAAAAAAACCCCCCTAAAAGTAAGCATAACAACTACTGTCTTTAGGTTGATTTTAACGAAATCGAGAACCCTCCATGGGCCCATGCAAAAAAAAAAAAAAAAAACTTTTGCATTTGGTTTATATGCTTGATGTTAGTTCTCATTGGTTAGGATTCAGGGGCATTATTTTCAATCTTATGTTTGTGATAAGTGTGATATGGCTGATCCTACGCCGTTAGAGTGAATGGCAAAGATAGCGGCAGCTAATGGGGGCTACATCAACAACCCCCAAGACCTACCTCTCGATCTCGGGGCGCATGAACAGTATTTCAACCCCCGAGACCTACCTCTCGGTCTCGGGGCGCATGAACAGTACATTAACCCTCGAGACCTACCTCTCGGTATCGGGGCACATGGACAGTACATTAACCCTCGAGACCTACCTTTCGGTCTTGGGGCACATGGACAGTACATTAACCCTCGGAACCTCCTACTTAGTCTCAGGGCACACGAATGGCATCTCAATCCCCGGCGCATGGTCAGGTTATTCTGGGCCACCTGGCGTGCTCACATAATCCACCGCACATCCGTGGCAGAGGGTGGCCATGCCTCATAACGGCGTATGATCCATTGTATCCTAGTCACTGTGCATGACCATACCCCGTTACAGTATGCGGATCGCCACCTGCCCGTTGCAATGGTGATGCGCACCAGATGCTACCTCAGACGTGAGACATCTATGAGGTTGTACCGACAGGTAACTCATGATGCATCCGGTGTGTACGATAACAGTACAACCTATCATCGCCGGCCCCGTATTTTGTCCGTTATTGAACTGGGCTCCTAAGAATCAGTGATGATGGGAATAGAAAGGGGACATCCGAACAGGTATAAAAGCACGCGCCCGCTGTAAGGATCCTTGAACTCTAGTTTTCTAGCTTTCTTCCTCCTAGCAAAACCCTAACTGTCTCAGCTCCCTTCTGCTGAGCGGTTCTTGTCTGATCCCAAGTAACTAACTTGAGCGTCGAAGGGTCCCCACCGAAGCATCCGGTCTCCGAGGACTTTTCTTGCAGGGGTTCGGAGAGAAGGACGTCCGTCTTCCCCGACGCTTGAAGAAGGTGACTTGGCGTCATCAGATTGGCGCGCCAGGAAGGGGGATCAAAAGAAAGACATCGAACCAGCAATCTGCAATCTCTCTTTTCAAGCTCTTGAAGCCATGGTGACGACCCGAACGAATGGAGTTTCTGCCAGTTGCGCTTGGGGGCAGCGCCGCGGAGCTGGTCCACCAGCGGAGGCCCCCTCGGCTCTCCCGGCTAGCATTCCGGCACAGCTGCATCCCCAGGAGGCTGGACCTACCGCTCCTCCGGTCGATGTCCTTGTGCCTCCCCCGCAGTAGTTCCAAGAAGATCGATTCACCGCCCTGGCCATGCAAGTCCAATCTCTGGCGGCGGCGGTCCAAGGCCTGCAGCACCAGCAAGCGGCCGCGCAGCAGCCGGAGCCAAATCCATCAGTCCCAGGGGTGGTGCAACCCAGCCAGCATTCCTTCCGGAGGAGATCACCAGTACCGGGGGATCGCCACCATCAAGCTCCGCCCAAGCCTCATCACCGGGAAGCCTCTAAGAGACACTGGTCGCCTTCCCACCACGCTAGTGTCTCTCCTAAGCGGCGGTATGGGAAGGAGGCAGAGCGCCCCCGCCGACATTGCCGTCCTCGTTCTCCATCCTCTGAGTCTTCTGGGGAGGGGTCTTTTGATGGTCGGATGGCCCGTCGAGCCGAGCGTCGACTCGACGAGTATAACCAGAGGTTGGAGGAACTTAGCCGTCGGATCACCCACCTACCGGAGACGGACTACGACAGCCGGCCTCCATTATCTCGCCGCATCATGGAAGAGCCCATCTTCGCCCGGTTCTGCCTTCCCCAGCTAGATCCTTATGACAGGACCACAGACCCCTTGGACCACCTGGAAAGTTATAAAGTTCTCATGCAAGTCCAGGGGGCCACCGACTCACTCATGTGCATCGCCTTCCCCGCCACCCTGAAGAAGGCCGCCCGAGCTTGGTACTCCCACCTGCCACCACGGAGCATTGATTCCTTCCGCCAGTTGGAGAGGGCTTTCTTGGCCCATTTTGATGCCTGCCGAAAGATTCCAAGGGTAGCAGATAGCCTCTTCGCCATCCAGTAGAAGAGCGGTGAGTCCCTATGGGATTATGTCGCTCGGTTCAAAGAGGCGGCCTTGGAGGTCTACAATCTTGAAGACTCGGTGGCCACTTTGGCCTTGAAGCGAGGGCTCGCCCATCTCGCTTTGCGTACTTCCTCGACAAGAAGCCACCCGGCTCCTACGCCGAGCTCCTGACCCGGGTCCAGAAGTACATTCGAGCTGACGAGGCCGATTTCTCCCGGCGCAAGGCTGGCGAGAACGTCCCCAAGAAACCGGCACGACCGAAACCTGCCGAAGCTCGCCCCAGAAGACCTGAGCCTCCTTGCCGGCCAGACAACCATCCCCGAGCCCCTGCGCCAAGAGATGGACCCTACACCCCACTGCTCCCCGATATCTCAGATCTTGCTCGAGATTGAAGGGGAGTCATATCTTCAGCGCCCTCCTCCGTTGAACCGAAGATCCCTCGCAACAAGAACCTCTATTGTCGCTATCACCGGGATCACGGTCATGACACTGACGAGTGTCGCCAGCTGAAGAAGGCTATCGAAGACCTTATCCAGCGGGGCCACCTGGGAAAGTTCGTCCAGAGGAACAACCCGGGAGCTCCTGGCCCGTCAGCGCCCCCACCGCCGATGATCGATAATGCCCCAACGGAGAAGACGGTGGCAATGATTTCCTAGGGGCAGGAGGCCCGCCGAAGAGGCCGAGAGGGGAGGGGGAGTCAGATTCTGTAATTCCTTTCTTTAAAAAGGACTTAGAGGAGGTAGTAAACAAAAATGATGACAGCGTCATCGTATCCATGACGATCGCTAAACATCCTGTAAAGAGAATTCTAGTTGATAGTGGGAGCTTTGTGGATGTTTTGAACTATGACGCTTTTGTTCGTATGAACCTGTCGCCTGATCTACTCCGGCCGTCGCCACGCCCCTGATGGGGTTTACTGGAGATTCTATGAAAGTCGAGGGGGAGGTCACTCTCCCTGTGATGGCTGGCACAGCCCCGTGTCAAAGTACAATTTTCATGAAATTTTTGGTGGTTCGTGTGCCCCTTGCTTACAACGCGATCCTCGGGAGACCTGGGCTCAATCTTTTGGATGCTGTCATATCCACCAGGAGGCTCCTCGTAAGGTTTCTACCAGCGAAAGAGTCGGGGAGATGCGGGGAGAGCAGAATACACCTTCACTTTGCTACCACATGGCCCCTAGCCGCAGGGGGCGGCATCCGTGCCGGTACCTGAGATGCTGGATCCTTGAGACCTAAAGAGAAGAGGAAAGCCGGCCGAGTACCTGCTTACTTTCCCCCTCGGGGAGGACCAACGAGAACAGTCCGGATTGGAGCTCTACTCCCGGAGGAGGCTCGTGATCGACTCCTCACCTTTCTGTGAGCTAATGCGGATGTCTTCGCCTGGTCGGCATCCGATATGCCAGGAATTCCAGAAGAGGTGATTACCCACCAACTTAACATTCGGACGGAGTGCCGACCTATTCGGCAGAAGAAAAGGAGTTTCACCCTCGATCGGCAAAAAGCCATAGATGAGGAGGCACAGAAGCTACTGGCGGCCGGTCACATCCGCAAGGTGCACTACCCGGACTGGCTGGCGAATGTCGTGATGGTTCGCAAGGCCAGTAGGAGCTAGAGGATGTGCGTGGACTTCACCGACCTTAACAAGGCGTGCCCCAAAGACAGCTTCCCGTTACCCCGGATCGCCCAGCTGGTGGACGCCACGTTCGGGCATGAAACTCTTAGTTTCATGGACGCATTCTCAGGGTACAATCAGATCAGGATGAACCCGGCAGATGAAGAAGCCACCTCTTTTATTACAGAAAAGAGGATTTACTGCTACAAGGTGATGTCGTTTGGGCTGAAGAATGCCGGAGCCACCTATCAAAGGCTGATGAATAAGGTCTTCGAGGACCAGATAGGGCGTAACATGGAGGTGTACGTGGATGATATGCTGACCAAGAGCACCAGTACTGCTGACCATGTTGCCGACCTTGAGGAGACCTTCAACAACCTACGCCGGTATCGGATGAGGCTTAACCCCCATAAGTGCACCTTTGGAGTGGCGGCAGGTAAGTTTCTGGGCTTTATGGTAACCCAGCGAGGGATTGAAGCCAACCCTGATAAGATCAGGTCTATCTTGGAGATGAGGCCCCCAGCTAACAAGAAGGAGGTGCAACGCCTGACTGGGAGGGTGGCGGCTTTGAGTCACTTCATGTCAAGATCGGCAGAAAGGTGCCTGCCCTTCTTTAAGCGCTGCGCAAGGTCAATGGCTTCGAGTGGACAAAGGAGTGTCAGGATGCCTTTGAGGAGTTGAAGCAATTTTTATCCACTCCCCCGCTGTTGTCCAAGCCAAAGAATGGAGAGAGCTCTTCCTATATCTTGCAGCCTCCCCCGAAGCTGTCAGCTCTGTGCTGTGCATGGATGTTGATGGAGTCCAGAGGCCGATCTATTATACCAGCAAGGTACTTCATGATGCCGAGACCAGATACTCTAGAACCAAGAAGATCATTTTTGCCCTGGTGGTCTCTGCCCAACGCTTCCGACCCTACTTTCAAGCTCATCCCATTATGGTGCTCACAGACCAACCTCTCCGGACCATCTTGTCTCGCCCTGACACCTTCGGTCGGCTAGCCAAATGGGCCATTAAACTGAGTGAATTTGACCTATCCATCCGACCAAGGTTGGCCATGAAGTCTCAGGTGATAGCTGATTTCCTGGTTGAGTGTTCCTGGACCGAGAAGGGTGTGGAGGAAATACGCCCGGAGGAGTGTGTGGACCCTCCCTCAACCAAGGAGGTAGAAAAAGATGACTGGATTTTGCATGTGGATGGGGCAGCAAATTCTCAAGGAAGCGGAGCTGGGATCATTCTTGCGAGCCCTGAAGGGGAGGTGGTGGAGTATGCTCTTAGATTCCAGTTCCCGGCAACCAACAACCAGGTAGAGTATGAAGCTTTGTTAGCGGGGATGAGGTTGGCTGAGGAGTTAGGCGCGGGGCGTTTGAGGGCCTTCATGGACTCTCAGCTTGTTTCTAGGCAGATCACTGGGGAGTACGAGGCTAGGGACCCAACCATGTCTCGTTATCTGAGCAAGGTGCAATCCCAAGCCTCTCGTTCTCTTACTTCCGTGTTAGCTACATTCCCTGAGCGGAGAATGCCAGAGCCGACGCATTATCCCGTTTAGCCACTTTGGCCGATGGGACGCTGGGAAGAACATATGTGGAGCACCTCCAGGCCCCAAGCATTGAAGTTGCGGATGAAGCATTACCGGTGGAGCAAGAGCCCTCCTGGATGGACGCCTACGTACGATATCTGACCGATGGTACTCTCCCAGAGAACCCCGCTGAGGCCAAGTTACTCAGGCGGAGGGCCCCGAGATTCTTGATGATGGATGGGAAGCTTTATTGAAGATCATTCTCATACCCGGTCCTGAGGTGCGTGGGACCAGCAGAATCAGACTACATCCTGCGAGAGATCCATGAAGGCATCTATGGAAGTCACATGGGGGGCAGAGCCCTAGCTTACAAGGCCCTACGATAGGGGTACTTTTGGCTGACCATGAAGGAGGACGCAGCCAAGCTCGTTAAAAGATGTGATAGCTGTCGGCGCCATGCTAATATCCAGCGACAGCGACGTCTCAGTTGACCCCTTGGTGGCACCCTGGCCCTTCGCCAGTGGGGTATGGATATCCTGGGACCATTCCCCCCGGCCTCCGGACAGCAAAGTTCCTCCTGTGGCCGTTGATCACTTCATCAAGTGGGTTGAAGCGAGGCCCTTGCTAAGATCACGGAAAGCAAAGTGAGATCCTTCTTTTGGAAGTCCATTATATGTCGGTTCGGACTGCCGCACACCCTGGTCACCGACAATGGCCGGCAATTTGACAACACGCCCTTCCGGGAATTCTGCTCCGAACTGGGCATCCGTCAGAAATTCACTTCCGTCGGGCACCCTCAGACCAATGGGGCGGCCGAGGTAACTAATCGAATCATTCTTCAAGGGCTAAGAACTTGACTGGATAACTGTAAGGGACGATGGGTGGAGGAGCTCCCCAACGTGCTATGGGCCTACCACACAACGCCACGAGCCCCCATCGGCGAGACCCCATTCAGCCTAGTCTTTGGATCCGAAGCCGTCATCCCGGTAGAGATTGGCTCACCGAGCCCTCGAGTAGAATCGTACAACGAGGAAGGCAACCCAGACCAGCTGCGAGCCAACCTCGACCTGGTGGAGGAAATGCGAGACCGAGCGCGACTTCGGATGGCAGTCTACCGCAACGGGCCACCAAATATTACAACGCCCGTGTGCGTCCCAGGACTTTCCTGCCGGGGGACCTGATCCTTCGACGGGCTGAAGTCTCGAGGCCGACGGAGGGAGGCAAGCTAGCCCCAAATTGGGAAGGACCCTATCGGATCGCCGAGACACTTTGTCACGGAGCTTACAAGATTGAAGAGCTTGATGGGAAGCCGCTTCCTAGGACATGGAATGCAGACAACCTTCATCGGTATTATCAGTAATGCATTTCTCTCTCACATTAAATACCGTGCCTGTATTCTTTTTGGGCTTTCGCCCCTCATTCTATATTGACAAATTTCAATTTTAGCTCCTGAATTCTTTTTGCCTAAGGCCCTGCACCAGCCAGGCATAAAGCCCGACACCCGTCGGCATCTAAAGCCCTGGGCCAGCCAGGCATAAAGCCCGACACCCTGTCGGCATCTAAAGCCCTGGGCCAGCCAGGCATAAAGCCCGACACCCATCGGCACCTAAAGCCCTGGGCCAGCCAGACATGAAGCCCGACACCCGACGGCACATAAAGCCCGACACCCGTCGCACCTAAAGCCTGGGCCAGCCAGGCATGAAGCCCGACACCGACGGCACATGAAGCCCGACACCCGTTGGCACCTAAGTCCCTGGGCCAGCCAGGCATAAAGCCGACACCCGTCGGCATCTAAAGCCCTAGGCCAGCTAGGCATAAAGCCCGACACCCGTCGGCATCTAAAGCCCTGGGCCAGCTAGGCATAAAGCCCGACACCCGTCGGCACCTAAAGCCCTAGGCCAGGCAGGCAAAGCCCGACACCCGTCAGCATCTAAAGCCCTGGGCCAGCCAGGCATAAAGCCCGACACCCATCGGCACCTAAAGCCCTGGGCCAGCCAGGCATAAAGCCGACACCCGTCGGCACCTAAAGCCCTGGGCCAGCCAGGCATAAAGCCCGACACCCATCGGCACCTAAAGCCCTGGGCCAGCTAGGCATAAATCCCTACACCCGTCGGCACCTAAAGCCCTGGGCCGCCAGGCTAAAGCCCGACACTCGTTGGCACCTAAAGCCCTGGGCCAGCCAGGCATAAAGCCCGACACCCGTCGGCACCTAAAGCCCGACACCCGACAGTACCTAAAGCCCGACACCCATCGGCACTCAAAGCCCTGGGCCAGCCAGGCATAAAGCCGACACCTATCGGCACTCAAAGCCCTGGGCCAGGTAGGCATAAAGCCCGACACCCGTCGGCACTTAAAGCCCTGGGCCATCCAGGCATAAAGCCGACACCCGTCATCACCTAAAGCCGACACCCGTCGGCACTCAAAGCCCTGGCCAGCCAGGCATAAAGCTCAACACCCGTCGGCACTTAAAGCCCTGGGCCAGCCAGGCATAAAGCCCGACACCCGTCGGCACCTAAAGCCCTGGGCCAGCCAGGCATAAAGCCCGACACCCGTCGGCACCTAAAGCCCGACACCCATCGGCACTCAAAGCCCTGGGCCAGCCAGGCATAAAGCTCGACACCCGTCGGCACTTAAAGCCCTGGGCCAGCCAGGCATAAAGCCCGACACCCGTCGGCACCTAAAGCCCTGGGCCAGCCAGGCATAAAGCTCGACACCGTCGGTACCCAAAGCCCTGGGCCAGCCAGGCATAAAGCCCGACACCCGTCGGCACATAAAGTCCGACACCCGTCGGCACCCAAAGCCCTAGGCCAGCCAGGCATAAAGCCGACACCCGATGGCACCTAAAGCCCGACACCCGACGACAACTAAAGCTCGACACCTGACGGCACTTAAAGCCCTGGACCAGCCAGGCATAAAGCCTGACCCCGGTCGGCACAAAAGCCCTGGGCTAGCCAGGCACAAAAAGATGCGCACCATTGGCAAAGCAATGTGCGGGTGGCTCAGAAGGCTCGGTTTTATCTTGACCTTCGAGTACTACGCTCTATTGGGAACATGGGTTTCGTGCCTTCTGACCCCAAGATCCAATCCTACGAAGCTAAGTCGAATTATCTAAGGGTAAGTTACGGATTGCTCGGCACCGATGAAGCCCCTGAGGGTCCCACGTCGGCTGCCAAAGAGTTTGAAATGACAGTGGTAATCAAGCGGAGACAAATTTCATTGAAAAGAGTATATTTCATTAATTTGAAAGTGTTCACAAAAGCCAACCACGTCGGGTTCACAAAAACAAAATACAGTATGGGGCTCATGAGTCGGCAGGTGCGTCCTCATCATCAGACGAGCCCATCTCTGAGAGGCGGTCCGGCTCCACTTCAAGGGCCTGGGGAAAGTTTAAGTCTCTGGCCACCTTCTCCTTCCCACGCTGGAACCCTTGAAGATATGCCCCAGTCGAAGCTTCGGTCAGCTCCTCCATGAAATGCTTGGATGCCCGAAATTCTTCAATAACTCTGGCGGTCCTGATTTCGACAGCTGCCTCCACCTCAACCGCCAGAGCCCCCCTCTCAGCAGCCAGGGCTGCCGCTGCTATCCTCTCGGCCTCCAGGCTAGATCCCTTTCCTCCTTCGCTCCTTTTGCCCTTTCTTTGGCCTCCATCATTTTCTCCTCCGCCGTCCTTGCCAATTCTCTGGCCTCACTCACCTGACTATCGGCCGCTTGGATGGTTGCGACTAGCTCGGAGATGTGCAGGTCCCTAGCTGCGATGGAATTATCGGCCTCCAAGAGCTAGTTGAGGGCCGCCCGCAGGCGGTTGGACTCTATCTCTTCCCGGCTCTCGGCCACTTTTATTTCATCAACCCGGGCAGTCTTGGCTGATTCTAAGGCCTTCTCTGCAGTTTCTACTCGAGCGCGAGCATCCTCCACCTCTTTTTGGGCCTCCCGCACAATGGTTTTCTCACCATGGATAATTTCCCTGGTGATAGCCAAGGAGTTGGCAACCTGCGTACGAGCCCCATGTCAAAAAGAAAAGGAAGAGCAGAAAGAAATTCGAGAGCAGAAAGCGGATAGTCCGACTACCTTGACTAGGGCTGCATATGATTCACGAAAGAAGGTAGCCGCCTTCAGATGGCTGAGATCCTCCTGAACCTCCAATACGAGGATCGACGAGATGAGCCGCTCCACCCAGCGCCCATCGTCTAGGACAGAGTCCTGAGACAGTCCACGTCTAGCCCCACTCCTTCCAGCAGCTCCGGCGGTCTCGGATCCGACGCATGGAGAGCTGCTCATTGGCGTCCTCTCCGGGGGTGGGCCTGCCGTTGTCCCTCGCCCCAATCCCTTGCAGCCTCGGTGGGGGCTGGTTCACCGGGGGCAGGAGCCCCCCCCCGCTGCCGTCGGCTCCTCTGCGGCCGGCTCTTCTACGGCCGGCTCTGCCTCCATGGCCGGCCCCTCCGCAGCCGGCGCCTCAGGGGCCGCTCCACCGTTCACGGTCCTTTCGGGTGGGGTGTCGGCCGTCAAGTCTATCTCTGGGGCGACCGAGGCTCCTGCGGTGCGGAGGGCTTAAGTGCCCGCACTGTCGGGCGTTTCGAATCTGGTGCTCGCCGCCCCTCGCTCGGTTCCTCTCGGGCCTTCCTTTTGGCGGCGGCCTTCATGAGTTGGCGCGCTGGGATTTTCATAGCTGCGCAGTATCGACCGGGGTTAGCAAAAAAAAAACAATGAGTGAGAGCAAGGGTAGGACTTTGGTTAAGTACAGGGAGACTTACCAAACTGGGAGATAAGTCCCACCGACCGGAGGTTTTCCTCCGTCAGGAGCAGGCCATACCGAGGAATTTTGGTGGACAACAGCTGCCCTAGCGCCTCTCTATCTCCAGGGTGGACAGTGGAGTTTGCATTACCTCGGGGGTCAGGGTCTCCCCACCGGGACTTCACTTGGACAATGTTGGCAAAGAAAAACCGAGATTTCCAGCCTTTAACGGAGGAAGGGAGAAGGAGTTTAAGGACGCGGTTGGGCCTGGGCTGGAACAGCCACCAGCCTTTCTAAGATCGGAGAATATAAAAGGAATGGAAGAGAGAGACTCGCGGGGTGATGTGGAGATGATGGCAAAGGATAACGAAAGCACAAATGACGCGCAAGGAATTTGGGACTAACTGGGAAGGAGTTAAGGAATAATAGTCAAGGACGTTAACGAAGAAAGGATGGAAAGGCAAGCGGAGGCCCACTCTCAGAGAAATCTCATAGATGGCCATCCGGCCCGGTCGGGATGAAATCACCCTGTCGTTAGGGGTTGGGAGATAGAGCTCAATATCCCGAGGAAATTTGGTAATGGGCCCGGATGTTTGCCAAATCGTTGCCTGTTACCGTGGAAGCAGCCCCTTCCGGGGATTCCGCCCCCGCACTCCAGGAGGTGCCGGCCCTCGCCTGGCGACCTCTCGGATTCCAGCCAGCCACCGCCGGGCGCCGCCCTGCGGGAGCCTCCCCGGCGACCCGCCGCTGGGCTAGAAGGACGTGATCCTCCGAATCGGAGGACCACTCAAGGGGAGAAGAAGGGGGAGAAGGAGAGGCTTGAGGCCTCTCGGGTGAAGAACGATTCTTCGAATCGTCCTCCGCAGACCAAGACTGGGAACTCATTGCAAGGCAAAAGATTGAAGAAACCCAGGAGGAACGAAGAGCTAACCTGGGAAGGAAGGTGACGAACGCGAGCTCTCGAGTTGCAAGGGGGACCAGAAAGCGGAAAATCAGAAAGCAGGGGAAGGAGACGACGATCCCATGAGTAGAATGACCGCTTTCGACCCTCTATGCAGATTTTATTCAGTTTCAAATTGTCCCGCCGCACCTCGATTGCCACGCGGGCTCCCACCGCGAGCTGGATTGCCTAGGTAATCGCTGAGCGTGGGATACGATTCATTTCCAGCCAATGGTAGGACACCGATGATGTCGCCATTATGATGGGTAATGATGGCACACCTTTCTTCACGGACTTCGATGGATAAACCCAGCTTCGAGGATGATTGCCGCAAATCGGGTGGACAGCGTTGGCCGCCTTATCATATCCATGTACTGCCCGCATAAAGTTACTGCAGCGCCTATAGACACGCGTCTGAAGGCGGTTCGCAAGGAGTAGGGATCAGCCATTGGGAGGTGACACCCCTTTCACTTTACTGGGACGGGCCCACTCCGTCTCAGGGGTGAGGGGGCATCTGATATGGCTGATCCTACGCTGTTAGAGTGAACGGCAAAGATAGCAGCAGCTGACGGGGGCTACATCAACCCCCGAGACCTACCTCTCGGTCTCGGGGCACATGAACAGTATCTCAACCTCCGAGACCTACCTCTCGGTCTCAAGGCGCATGAATAGTATCTCAACCCTCGAGACCTACCTCTCGGTCTCGGGGCGCATGAACAGTATCTCAACCCCCGAGACCTACCTCTCGGTCTCGGGGTGCATGAACAGTACATTAACCCCCGAGACCTACCTCTCGGTCTCGGGGCGCATGGATAGTACATTAACCCCCAAGACCTACCTCTCGGTCTCGGGGAACATGGACAGTACAATAACCCCGGGACCTCCTACTCAGTCTTAGGGCACACGAATGGCATCTCCATCCCCGGTACATGGTCAGGATATTCTGGGCCACCTACATGCTCACATAATCCACCGCACATCTATGGCAGAGGGTGGCCATGCCTCATAACGGCGTATGATCCGTTGTATCTTAGTCACTGTGCATGGCCATACCCCGTTACGGTATGCGGATCGCCACCTGCCCGTTGCAGCGGTGACGTGCACCAGACGCTACCTCAGATGCGAGACATCTGTGAGGTCATACCGACAGGTAACTCATGATGCATCCTGTGTGTACGATAATAGTACAACTTGTCATCGTCGGCCCCATATTTTGTCCGTTATTGAACTGGGCTCCTAAGAATCAGTGATGATGGGAATAGAAAGGGGACATCCAAATAGGTATAAAAGCACGCGCCCGCTGTAAGGATTCTTGAACTCTGGTTTTCTAGCTTTCTTCCTCCTAGCAAAACCCTAACTGTCTCAGCTCCCTTCTGCTGAGTGGTTCTTATCTGATCCCAAGTAACTAACTTGAGCATCGGAGGGTCCCCACCGGAGCATCCGGTCTCCGGGTACTTTTCTTGCAGGGATCCGGAGAGAAGGACGTCCGTCTTCCCCGACGCTTGAAGAAGGTGACTTGGCGTCATCAAAGTGTAATAATTTTGATTTAAAGTATCCATTGCCATGCAGCTTTTATAAAGCAGGCTTAAATAAAGAAACCCAAAATGTTAGAATCATTGCTTATTGGAAGCTCTATGTCATCGGCTGGCCCACGCACGCGTTCATGCTGGCACGGGCGCATGCAGCCCATGCGTTTAAGCTGACACGTGGCCAGTCTGGTAGCGGGCATGGGCAATCCATCCAATCAGCTAGCACCATATTTTGAAGTTCTCTTGAGGCGGTTTTAAGGGCTAATCTTGGCCCTTCATCAATATCCAACGATCAAGAAGGTGGCACACATCGGAGGGACTCTTAGGCGGTGATTTCTAAGTGGATTCAACACGGATGGGCAATGACTTTTCACCTATAAAAGAAAGGCAGCGGGTCTTCATAGGAGGCAATTCAATAAGCATCTAGCATGCAATTTTAATCATACGGCTTGATCAGTAAAGATCAAGGCCGTGCAGAGGTATAGGCCAGGTGGGTTTGGAACGAGACTAGGCCGTACGCATAGGAGGTGTATGGGTGCGAGGTACCAAGGTCAGTTTCGTATTTTTAAGTAAAGTTGAAGCAGACACTTTGAGTGATCTTTCTAAGGGACATAGAGAAGTGTTTGGCCTACGAGCAACCTCATTGTATCTAAAGTTACTTAGTGGAAAGTTCTTTGGTTGGGAAGGCTTTGCTTACTTAGTGGAAAGTTCTTTGCTTGGGAAGGCTTTGCTTTCCATAGATCATTGTATTTATGGGACTTGGCTTGAAATTTTATTTTATTATTGTTGAATCTAGACTGGTTAGATGAAAGATCTTCTAATGCCATCACCATAGATGTAAAGATATAGTAGCACGCTTGCAGGTACCAATCGAAAGCCTAGTGACATCTATCCATATCTGAAGGCCGAAATTCTCTTGCCATGGAATCAATCGAGCAAGCTGCGAAAACCAAACCCATAAGCCGTTGCTGTCAACAAGTTAAAAGATGAGGTCTACAGCAGGGTCGGCAACGCGCTCATCTGGCACTTATTAGCTACCAATTCATCGCCTGATGATGCTACCCCTTTGAGGAATAAATACGGTGCTCATCATGGTCAAAGCAGCTTTTAAAACCCTCAAGCTTGGGTTGCATTCTGGACTGCTCATCCCCGCCTGGGAGCCGTCGACCGCCACTGCTTTCCCCCCTTCAGCTCAAGCCTCCATGGAGTATAGTTGTCGGATCCAGTTGGACATTGATCCACGCTCGAATCATTAGATCATTGGTCTAATCATTGGATCAATTATTTTAATATAAAAATATATTTATATTAATAAAAATTAATTTTTATTAAAAAATAAAATTAATATAATAATATAATTTATGATTCCATTCGATTCTAGTTGAATTGATTGGTTGATAAGTGAACCGAATGAATTGATTAAATTATTTTAGATCATTTATGCATCATTATTGATCCAATAGCCTCAAATCAAATGTAATAGGCTCCGATAGATAAAACCAAATAGCCAAATTCTCGAGCATGATTCAACTTAACTAACTTATAAATCATGAAATATAATATAGTACAAAAAATTTATAAATCCAAAGAATTCATAAATTTATTAAAGCATAACCAATCAAATGCCAATTAATATACTGATCAATAATTTTTGATAAAATTAAATTTAAAATTCATGAAAAATTGATAATAATGTATTTTAAAAAATAATTTCAATGATATATTATAATCTAAATAAAGAGCACTACTTAGATTCTAGCTAATCATCTTTCTGCGACCTTCTTAACATAATAATCCAAAATTACTCAAATATCATATCAATATTATATTAAAATATTTAATCATTTCCTAAATTCCTCTAAAACTCAAATTAGAGGATTTGGACTGCGATATAAATTATGATTGTATAACGTGGTCGTTCAAATCAACCGACATTGTCGCTGTCACAAGCCATGGGACTAGCCCATGGTTAGGATTTGGACTCGACCCAAGTGGCATGTAATTTGCTGGATCCAAAGTAAAGCTGGAATTAACCAGGTAGAGGCTTCCTAGTCCTACCTAAACTGAAGTCATTTGATTTCCAGCTCACATGAAGAGTGATGCTTGCATTTGATGAGACTGATGCTTCCACGTAATTGATCCCCATGGGCAAGCTTAGGAGAATGATGGGATGATGGATTGAGGCGAGCCGGGAAACCCCCGAGCCCTTTTTTTTAAACGGGTTTCATGCGACATCGGTTTTAACGTAAAAGATAAAAATTTTACATTAAAAAAAAGTTAAAAAGAAAAGTATTTTTAAAAGTTAAATAATATTGTTTTTAAAAATAACCCCAAAAGCAAATCTAAAGGATGACACCGGTTTCAAAAAGGGCTCCCGTGGCCCGTCCCGTCTTTAAAAAATAAAAAAAAACCCCACCCCAAAAGCAAATCTAAAGGATGAGCGAAGCCCACCCCGATTGATCCTCGTATCACTTCCCCACGCCGAATCCCAAATATCCGAGGTCGAGGACGTGGGCTACGATGGCGACGGTGGGAGGCGAATCTGGAAGTCCGGCGGAGGTCCAGAAGGAGGCGAATCTGGCGATGATTGAGCTCTCGAACATGATCGCCGTTCCCATGTCCCTCCTCGCCGTCGTCCGCCTCAACGTCCCCGCCGCCATCTGGCAGTCCGGAGCCAACTCCCCCCTCTCCGCTGCCGAGATCCTCCCCCTCCTCCGCCCCCCGCCGCCCCCCTCGGCCGATCCCACCGGCCTCCAGCGCCTCCTGCGCCTCCTCTCCAGCCACGGCGTCTTCGTCGAGCACCTCTCCCCTTCAGGCGTCCGCCGCTTCTCCCTCACCCCCGTCGGCCAGACCCTCGTCCCCGCCGCCTCCTCCGACGGCGGTGGCGATGGAGACGGACCTTCCTACGCAGCGTACGTGCTGCAGCACCATCAGGAGGCGCTGGTGCGGGCGTGGCCGCTGCTCCACGAGGCGGTGCTGGACCCGGCCGGGCCAGAGCCGTTCGCGCGGGCCAACGGTGGGACACCGGCGTACGACTACTACGGCGGTGACGGCGAGGCGAACGAGCTCATGCAGCGGGCCATGTGGGGGATCTCCAAGCCTTTCATGGACGCGCTCCTCGACAGGCACACCGCCGTCTTCGCCGGCGTCGGCACCCTCGTCGACGTCGGTGGAAGCTCCGGCGACTGCCTCTGGGCCATCATGCAGCGCGTCCCCACCATCCGGCGAGGAGTCAACTTCGACCTTCCGGAGGTGGTCGCCAAGGCGCTCGACTTCCCCGGTGAGTCCCAAATCCGTCGGCGCATTCTAGTGGCGTCTGCCTTCTCATGCTAACGTGCACCTATCGCATTCAAAATAATAGCATCCGCACAAATCACACAGACATCCGTGCATGGTAAGCAGCCTGTGTGGCTGCCATGCTGAGACGTGCGCGGAGTCGGGCCAAGCGTTGCACGGCCTCCGACTGCCGTGTAGGCGGTTCGCACACTTGTATGGAAACCATAACCATGGTAGGTTTTTGAATATTATTGGCACGTAAATTAGGCCGATCGTTGAGGTGACTGAGGGCGTTGTCCCAGCGTAGGATGCGCGCCAGTTACTTTACATGCTCATGCGAACATTGCTGCATTAAATCGAACAGATGAAAAGCATCAATTTCACGTGGCCGGTGGTCCAGTCCGCACCTGCCCCGTCCCATGCCACCCGCACTGCATGGTAGAAAAAAAAATCTCCCAACCTCTGGTTCAGAGCCACAGGTTTACCCATGAGAAATCTCATGGCGATTGATTGTTCACGCGATACGTACCGTAGCTCTGATGAAGACAGTCAGATTTATCATATTAGATTTATAAATAATAAATACAAATTAATTATTCTAATACTTTTTCAAGTTCATCTCTCGATTCATTTAATTTTATTAAATTTAATATAAATTTAAATTTGAGATCTCATGATTTTTTCTAAGGTTTTTGAGTAATTTTTTTTATAATTTTTTTTGCACATTAATCAGATAGATCCAATTAATTTCGTTAATAAAATTATGTGATCTAAAAATCTGGCTAAGAATCTGTATTGCATGGCCCACTCTCAAAGGGCATTAGGCTGGAGATCCCATCCCACAGGCATGCAAACAAATTAAAAATTCAAAAATCTAAGATAGTGTTTAAAATAGAAAATGAAAGGGGATATTTTTTATATCCAAAAATATTTTTTTTATTTTTAAAAATTATAACTTTATATAGTCAGAAATAAAGTTAATTAGAGAAATAATTTATGATTAATTATGATGAATTATTTTCTTAATTTATGTTTTAAAAAATATAGAAATAATTGATTATTTCTTTAAATAGGAGTAAAATAAAGTTATTCTATAAATTAATTTTTTTGCATTTGATATGATCAATAAAATAGTTAAGAAATATTTTTAAAAATAATTAAAGGATAAATTTTATTTCATATATTTATTCATAAATAAATTTTTTTCTATCAAACACGCGCTACCTGGACTCGTCCAATTGACTGAGGGAAACAAGACTCTGCCCGGTAGGCCTTTTAGAATGCACCCCATATATATATATATATATATATATAAGATGGCTTCTTGTAATAGGGCTTGGCGATACGATTAGCTCCTGGCTTTATTTTTAATTTTTCTCCGCTTGGTGGTGCAGGTGTGACGCATGTTGGCGGTGACATGTTCAAATCCATTCCGGCCGGTGATGCCATCTTCATGAAGGTACTTAATTATCTTGCTTGCTCATTAAAGAGTTGCCAAGCAAATTAAATCTTAGCTTCTCAACAATTTACCTACCTTTATCGTCAGCGACAATTTGGATGCCCCACCAGCTTATTAAGCACGTTGATGTCTCTAAATGATTGAGGTGCAATCTTATTGCAAGATATCTTTGTAATACAATAGATAATTACTTTTACTTTATATTTGGGAGTTAGGGAAAGAAAAACAAAGGTAAAGATGAGATTAAAAAAATTAAATAAAAAATTAAATAAAAAAAATTAGTTATAAATTTAAATAATAAATAATTTTTATCTGATAAAATAAAATTTTTATTTATTTTTAAGATATAAAAATAAAGATAAATGAAAAATCCTACTACCATTAGCTCAAAGATGATAACCACTACAAGAAGAGAGAGAAGAGAGAAATAGAGTAAGGCATATAGATTTTGTTTGAGAAGAAATTAAAAAAAATATAAAAATAAATGTTTTTTTTAATATTAGATAATTTATAAATTTTAATACCATTTGAGGATAAAATAGGAAGCGTAAATAAATTAATGAAACTTCTCATTCCCTTGTATTCCAAATAATCCAAATTAGCGGGATAAAAATTGTTGTTGTTCAAAAATTTAGAAAGTTATTGAAATCTTTCTGAAGCCTCTCTTTACCCACCTGAAACATCTCTATACCCACTTAAAACAGTGGTACTAAGTATCTCTATTTGGCTTTCCTTTCCTTCTCCTTTGAAACCTCTCACTCGACCATATGGTGTTATTAGTATTACAAAAAAAAAAAAGTAAATAAGAACCTCGAACTCATTCATGCTTTGTGTTATTCCACGCAGTGGATACTGATGACATGGACCGATGAGGAGTGCATGCTCATACTGAAGAATTGCTACAATGCTTTGCCGGAAAGTGGGAAGGTGATTGCTTGCGAGCCGGTGCTGCCAGAGGAGACTGACAGCAGCCGAAGAACTCGAGCCCTGCTGGAGAACGACATCTTTGTGATGACCATCTACCGAGTTCAGGGGAGAGGCCGCACCGAGGAAGAGTTTCGACGGATAGGCCTCTCCGCTGGATTCTCCACCTTTAGAGCGATCTATTTTGACCGTTTCTACACCGTCCTTGAATTCCAGAAGTGAAGTCTCTTTTGCACCACCCCATGTTATCTTCAGTTCTTTTGCGTAGGAACTCATATGTATTAATTTATATTCTTGCTGCGGTTGTTGAAGCTTTAGCCATTGTCGCGCCATAATCTTATTATGTTGAGGGCATGATATTAACTCTTAGGTAGTGTTTGAAATAGGGGATAAGAAAGAATATTCTCTGGATATCTCCTTTTATTCCCAACAGCCATAACTATAAGGGATAGCTGAGAATAAAGTTAACCAAAGGGATAATCCATGGTTAACCATGATTAATCATGGGATATCCCCTCAATTTATTCCCTAGAAAATGCAGGAATAGCCGGTTATCCCTCTAAATAAGAGTAAAAAAAAGTTATCCTATGGATTTACCTTTTTGCATTTGATATAATCAATAGGATAGCCAAGGGATATTCTTAGGGATAGTCAGGGGACAAACTCTATCCCGTACACTTATCCATGGATAATATTTTTTCTATTAAACACTACCTTAGGGTTAATATTTTCTTTTAAAATTTATATAATTCAAACTTTTTTGCACTCAATTCATATATATATATATATATATATATATATATATATATATATATATATATGATACGGAGTAAAATTGTTACCACATCAATTGGTAGATGTCACTAAGACCCGCTTCTGGGCTTTAGTCCGTTAACTATCACAATTAGAAAAGTACATGCTGCATTATTTGCAATTTTCAAACTTCAGCAGGACTGAGCCATTTTCGAAACTCAGCAAGGCCGAGCCTTACCCTTTCACACATAAGCGTCATTGCTGCCTCAAATCATGCCGAATATCTCGGAGGATAAACCTTTCTTATCACACAAATTTCAAAGCAAGATTTTTCGTGACGAAAACGAGAGTCAAATGTAACACTTATCCATGATCAGCGAGATTTTGGCCTTATCGAATGCCAACTCTTAAAAACCCATCCGAAAAATTAGGTAACTGCTTACCATTTCAGTAGCACACAACTCTTTCTCTTTTTGAGGGCAATTCTAAGCCCTCACAAGTTTACGCAAAGGCCATAGCCCTCAAGAGACTTTCTCTTGAGCATCCTTATACAATAACATTCTTCTCTCATTTGTTTGCTTAAGATTTTTACTAACTTGAGCATCGGAGGGTCTTCTGTGGGGATCATCCCTACATAAGAACTTTTTCGCAAGTCCACACAGATGAAAGAAAACTATTCGAATCCTGACGTGCATCGTTCCCAAACCGAAGAACAAAAATCACAGCAACAATATCTATCTATCTATCTATCTATTGAATCACATATTCATCTCATGATCAACAAACCATAGCAACCATTGCATTTCAAGTGTTTTATCAAAATTAAATTATCAAATGTCTCATTGAACAAAAATTTAATACATACAACTGTCCAAATAATACTTAAGTTATCTCAAATTTATATTTTAATTGAAAATACTTATTATTACTAACAAAATTATATTAATTTATAATTTTTAAGTAAAAAAATTATTGTTTAATTTCATAGTGGAATGAATGACGTTTCTTGTGAGCACACTATTAAAAATGACAACCCATCAGTTTCTAAATTATCATATCCATAAAAAAATAAAATAATGCATGAAAGTCCCGCAAATATCAAAATATGCTATTTAATTTAGATTAAATTGTATATACAAAATAAACTTCATAAATATCCAGAATTACAATAATATGTAGCTAAAATTATCAATACAACTATAAATAATTAAAAGATTATGTAATTTTATTTAATTCTCAATCATCCATTTATTGGCTATTATTAGTTTTCATGTTAAAAAAGTTTAAGAAACTTGCATTATTATGCTATATTGTGATATGGTTTGTTACAGGTTTTGGCGTAGTATTACTATAAATATTTTTTTTATTGCTTGAGAATCGGAGTGAAAATATTTAAATTTGGAATTAAAAATGGTATTGTCAAATCAAAATTCTAATAACTGTGCAACAATAAATTATTTCCTCAGGCTTTGTTTCTTTTCCTTTTTTTTTTTTTTCCTCTTTTATAAGCAAAATATCAAAAGAAAAAAGGCAAATATATATGATTTGTGGGTATGAAACAACTATTAATGTCTTATAACGTGTCAGGAAGCATGCGGTGGGTTGCTTTGTATGGATCTTAAAAGATAATTGCTATAATATGTTGTTTAATGGCGCGATGGTGCTGCGTTGCTATCGCTCATGATGATGAAGTGGAAATAACTTTCTAGTGGCCATAAAAGTTTAGTGAATTATTTAAATATAATTATTGTAATAAGTTTTTTAATGTAATTGTTGTAATAAGTTTTTTTAATGTCATTTCACAAATGTTTCTAAAACTTATGAAAACATTAGTATCGTGTTTGCTTATTTTTGAAATTTTTAGCTTTTGTTACTTATTTTTTATCTTTCATTGGCCATATATGGATATGGTTTAAAGTTGATTATTTCTATCTTCATAGTTGGATAGCAATTAATAACAATTATTATTATTTTTTATTAAATGTAAAGTGTTAAAAAAATGGAATCATGCCTTAAACCTAAATAAATATTAAAAAAAAGCTAGCAAGTTTTGACGAAACTTATGTGCAGTTTTTTACATTGGTTATTTGGTTTGACAACTACACACGAGTAAGCTAATAAACATAAGGACACAAAGAATTGCGTCTAAATTTATTTTTTATAATAACAATGATTATTCTATTAATAGATAAATTTTTGAAGTTATTATTATTACTGCTATCATATCATTATCATCATTGTTAACATCTTTATTATGTTCAAATTTACTACTAATATTATCATATCTCTATCACTAATGCTGTTTTTAGCCTTGCATCTCATGTTTGTTTATAAAACATAATAGTTTTAAATTAGCATAATCATATTTTTAAAAAAATAAAAAAAATATTTTATTTTTGTAAATAGAAGCAAACAAAATTGATGTCTGAACTCTCGAGAGCATATTTTTATTTTTTACTTTCTCGGTAATCATGGGATAGAGGAGCGAGCTTCCAACTCCATCACGCAAGTCCAATCGCATGGATCGGCTGTTTGCCTTCCAAGAGAAAAGAATGCTGTTTGGCGACGTGTTGGGATGCAATTGGCGGTAGCGGGAGAATTGTTTGCGGGGCCTGGTGTGTATTTGAGTTGGTGAGAGTAGGATGGCGGGGAACTGTGTTTGGGGTGCGAGTGTCTGGACCCACGCAATAGCGTTGGGGTGACAAAGTTGTGATTCATATTTGGGCCTCGTATATTAGGATGATGCTTATGTCTCACTGATGGGCATTTCTCATATGGCATAACTTGCATTGGAGGGAAGCACTCACCATTCGAGTACACCTTAAATATTTATAAACATGTTGCTATACTTGAGATCATTGAAAGTAAATCTTGTATATATTATATTCGATATATTGGATTAGATTTTGATGGAGCCAGTTGACCCCATAAAGATTAAAATTTTTTTTTGACATCTCCAAGACCGTCGGCCCCAAAGGCTGACACCCGAAGCTCGACGGCCCAAAGGCCGACACCAGACGGCTCCGAGGGCCGACGCCCGACGGCCCCAATGGCCGACACCCGACGGCCCCAAAGGCCGACATCTCCAAGACCGTCGGCCCTAAAGGCCGACACCCGAAGCCCGACGGCCCAAAGGCCGACACCAGACGGCCCCGAGGGCTGACGCCCGACAGCCCCAAAGGCCGACACCCGACGGCCCCAAAGGCCGACATCTCTAAGACCAGCACCTACAAGGCCGGCACCTCGAAGACCGACGGCCCCAAAGGCCGACACCCGATGGCCCTAAAGACGACGTCTCCAAGGATCGACGACCCCAATGGCCGACACCCGACAGCCCCAAAGGCCGACACCTCCAAGACCGACGGCTCCAAGACAGTCGGCCCCAAAGGCTTACACCTCCAAGACCGGCACCTTCAAGGCCGGCCCTCCAAGACCGGCACCTCAAAGGCCGGCACCTCCAGGACAGTCGGCCCCAAAGGTCGACACCACCAAGATGGCCCAAAAGGCCGGTACCTCCAAGACAGTCGGCCCCAAAGGCCGACACTACCAAGACCGGCACCTTCAAGGCCGGCATCTCCAAGACAGTCGGCCCCAAAGGTCGACACCACTAAGACCGGCACCTTCAAGGCCGGCATCTCTAAGATGGGCGGCCCTCGGCATCCTCCTAGCCGGCCACGGCGTCTCCAAGCTAGCGGCCCCAGCATGTTCAAGTGAGTCGGCCCAGGCATGTCCAAGCGAGTCGGCCCCGGCTTGTCCAAGCTAGGCGGCCCCGGTATCTTCCCAGCCGGCCCCGGCACCTCTCAGGCTGGCCAGGCGCTTCCATCCTAGCTGGCCCCGCTTGATCCAAATCGGCCCCGACACCTCTCAGCCGGCCCCGCCTGATCCAAATCGGCCCCGGCATCTCTCAGCCAGCCCCGACACTTCCATCCTAGACGGCCCCGCCTGATCCAAGTCGGCCCCGGCGCTTCCATCCCAGCCGGCCCCGGCACCTCTCAGCCGGTCCCGGCGCTTCCTTCCAAGCGGCCCCGGCGTTTCCAGTTCCGCCGAGTTGGCTAGGCCATCCCCGGCCGACCCGACTCGGCCCCGGCGTCTCCAGTCCCGCAGAGTCGGCCAAGGCCATCCCAGGCCCCGACTCGGCCCCGGCGTCTCCAGTTCCGCCGAGTCGGCCAAGGCCATCCCAGGCCGGCCCGACTCGGCCCCGGCATCTCCAGTCCCGCCGAGTCGGCCAAGGCCATCCCCGGCCGGCCCGACTCGGCCCCGGCGTCTCCAGTTCCGCCGAGTCGGCCAAGGCCATCCCGGCCGGCCCGACTCGGCCCCGGCATCTCCTGTCCCACCGAGTCGGCCAAGGCCATCCCCGGCCGGCCCGACTCGGCCTCGGCGTCTCCAGTTCCCGCCAGATCAGCCCCAGCGGTTCAAGAAACCGCCTCTCTGACACGCGCCGCCCGACAGCGCCAGACGTGCGCGCTCGACAGCGCCGATGCGCGCCGCCCGATAGCCCCGCCGGCTGATGGGACGTAGCCCACTAACCAGCCCAGATTCACGCAAGGGCTCAGCAGATCTTCTGACTCACGCAATCCCACGTGATCATGCCAGAATCAACCCCTATAAAAAGGTGAATCCACTCAGTAAACAGGTATGCGCGATAACCCCCAAAATCGCCATCTCAACTCTAAAAGGGATTCCTCCTCTCGAGATCCCCCTTTTTCCATACAAAAAGGGCTCACTCGAGCCCTTCTTCAGCTGTGACCTCAGTCACTAACTTGGCCGTCGGAGGGTCCCGCCGGAGCCCCCTCCGGTCCCGGGACTTCTTTGCAGGCAACCCGGCGAAGCGAGGATTCGAGAAGCGCCTCCGTTCCCGACGTCCAGGAGAGGTGATCGAGCGTCATCAGATTGGCGCGCCAGGTAGGGGGGCATAAGAAAAAGTAGCGAACGTTCTCCCTGAGCTACATCTTTCGTCCCCTCTCTTCTCCAGAAGCCATGGTGGTGACGCGAGCTCAGGATGCCTCCGTCAGCTGTCCAGCGGGGCTCCTCCCGCCAACTAGGCAGCAGGAGGCCAATCCCCCTGCTACCAACCCTCCGGTTGCCTGCCCGCCGCCGGACGCCGCTGTCCAAACAGCGGAGCAGCTGGCAACCCTCTCCCAGCAAGTCCAGAATCTCACCGCCATGGTCCACGGGCTCCAGCAACAACAGTCCGTGGCCACCCAGCATCAGACTGCTCCCCTCGCCAGTCAGCAGTCGGCGAGGGGAGGCTCCCCCCGGCGAGAGACCGGCCGACGTCAAGCTTCCCCTAGGAAGCCTCGACGCGAGCCCTCCAAGCGGCCACGGTCCCCTGACCGCGGCCCCAACAAATTTCCTCCCAAGCCACATCATCACGAGGAACCCAGGCGGAAGTCCCGACTTCCGTCTCCATCTCCTTCTGCCTCCTCTTCTTCTTCTTCCTCCGAGCCATCTCGGAGGGCCCCGACGATCAGCCGCCAGGCGGAGGAACGCCTGGAGGAGTACAACAGGCGACTCGACGAGCTCGCCAAGAAGATCAACCATCAGCCGGAGGAAGAGTTCGACACTCGTCCTCCTTACACTCGCCGCATACTGGAGGAACCGGTTCCCTCCAGGTTCCGCTTCCCCCAGGTGGACCCGTACGACGGTACGACCGACCCCCTCGATCACCTCGAGAGTTACAAAGCTATGATGCAAGTCCAGGGCGCCTCAGACGCCCTCCTCTGCAAGGCCTTCCCCGCAACTCTGCGGAAGGCCGCCGTGCATGGCACTCACGCCTGCCCCCTCACAGCATCGACTCCTTCCGGGAGCTGGAGAG